>OFHS01001426.1:8664-27916 GCA_900245855.1 Calvadosia cruxmelitensis
TTCAAGTTGTTGTAACATAGTGGAACACAGCAAGTATAACCTCCAGAGACCTTTCTTAGAGATGTGGCGCTGTCTGACATCGAGCAGTCATAATCCTCAGGCACTTCGACAAGACACAGTTCAGCTCTTCTTGTGTCATCGGTTGACTCAACCACAGGATCCACTGACGAACAAGGCTGTTCTACTACTGTTGCAGGTTCCTTCAAGTCATTACAATACTCAAAACCAGTGTCAGGAGACACGATATCATCGGCAACAAAATCCTCAACAACGCGCTCTGGCTCGGCCATTTTGCAGTAAGACTCGATCGTGCGTTCGCGATGTTGACACCTGGATCAACAATGCATTGCGGCCGAATTGAATAGGGAAAACCGAGAATTGCGGCAAAACAACATTGAAATTCTGCCGAAGCAGTCAGGAGCTTAAATGCCTTTGCTTTTCCCAGGCTGTGGAAGTGTAATCACAACCAGTGAAAATATGCAGAGCAGGGAGCCATTGACAAACCGATCTGAATTCCTATTTCCTGCATGTCAATTAGTCGTGCTTTTAAACTGCTTCCAATATGGACAACAATCTTAAGGCTCACTACTGTAGAATAGTACACTGCATATATTGCTATGTCACTGTCTACAGTGATGATGTAGGCATATTGGCAACCAAGTATTTTGGCATGACTGCAGCATAGAAATATTTTGGTGTCACCTTCTTCTTGGTTGGAATGGAGTGCTTCTTCTCTGATAGTGACAACATTATTTTCACTGACAAATAAACAAAAGGCGTTACTCTCCACTGTCACAAACAGTCTTCTTCCTTGTACAAGGTTTCTGTGGCATTCTTGATCACCCCAATCTTTTAACAAGAACTGAATAACTTGTATTTTGTTTGCTCCAGTGGCCAACTGCTTTGGGAGCTCCTGATTTCCTCTTTCCACTTTCATTTTAAGTGAACCATCCACTCCCCTCCTCTTTTGTTCTAACCCCTTGACATATGCATGGTTGTATTGGTCTGTCACGAAGTATACCAAGTTTTGATTTGATCTTGTTAGCATTAGGCTGTTTATGTAGTCAGCAAGGCCTCCAAATGTGTCACACTTGATGGGGTTTAATTTACGGAGCATCACCATGCCATCATAAAATATTGCTGCATCGGATGGTACACCATCCAAAGGGGGGACTTCTTCCTCCAGTATTTCCAGCAACTTTGTTTTTGATATTTTTGCAATCAGCTGGAAGGTCTTGAGCTGTACAACGACCTAGTGAAACTTTTGCTCATCAGTGGAATATCAAATGTTTTGGCATTTCAAAAGCCAAAACAAATTTACGCAGCCAGAGGTAATTAAGTATATTGCTGGCTTTTTTCGATATTGCTATAGCTCTATCTGTTCGGAAATCTGATGAGAGATATCACGTAAATATGGTTGCTAGTCAGATATCTTTCTTTGTTGTCGGCGCCTGTTGTCAACAGCGCTTTTAGCGACGCACTTTACACTGGATGGGCATATGAAAATGGGCGTAGGTAAACATGAAAATGTAGATTGTAGTTCTATTCAATAACACATTTCAATTGTCTTTAACATTCAAATATTGTATTTAAGAACGTTATTATTGTAAACTGATTTGATTTTGCTACCGCGCTATTTTTGCTACGTTCCTTCTTTCTATTGAACTTCTTTTGCTCCATAATTGCTGTTGGAAACCGAGATTGCGAAAAAGAACAGAAAACGTGGCGCGACATGATGAAGGTTGGATATCTTACTATAACTCCATAACGGATCTCTGTCGTCTAGCCTACGCTGAAATGTGATGTTCGTTTTCTACATAAGAGGGCACAAAATTGGTTCACTTGACAAATCCTGAACCCTATCAACTTTGAAATCATTCCGCCACCACTGAAATTATCTACAATTATCTGTGGGGGGTGCAGCTTAACTTCAAGCTACACCCCCCATGGCAAAATACTGTCGTTTTCACCACATATTCAATATTAAACAAATGATCATGCGATGGTAAGTCTTGATCAGGAGGTTTCAATCAATAATCAGTAAGTGTTAGTGTGTGTGTGTGCTACTTCAATCTGAAAAATCCATTAAGTTACACATAACTTTTTCTCATGAAGCAGAATAAAAGATTTGTCGTATATTTCTAAAACTGATAAACTTGTGATAGAAAAAGGGAAATACTGAACTGTCTTTTGTGTCTGAGGTAGTGACAATTCTATGTCATGTTGTTATGAATTTGAATCATATCGACTTTGTGGAGAAGCCCTTCGATTTATATGTGCTCGATTTATAGCTGAAACGTTTTAATAATCCTAGGTTTCCATCGGTTAGCCAGATGCATACTGTTCCTCCTGCATTTGCCGGGAGTCTTGTTTCACTCTCACTATGTCGAGCCATGGAAGAAGTAGCAAAACCATGCTCATCCAACATATATCTGGTAAAACATATTTCTCACAATATGCAATACAGTACAGCCTGTGGATTTAGGATTGTATATTTTGGCAACCGGACAGATGCCATCTTCATGTCATTATAGAGTTGGAAGCCCCGCCGTTGCGTAGAACTATGACTGTGTAGTGGCCAACCAATCCAGAGCCATTTGGAGGTGTGAACTCAATTAGAGCTGTTAGGTTGAACATTCACTATTGTTTTCAAACTTTCGGTGAAATCTTGGACAGCTGTGTTCTTCGTTTCTGAAGAATCACCCCCTCGCCATCTACTTCGTCGTACAGCTAGAACCGCAAGTGGCCGCCTTCCGAAGTACATGTGGCTGTCTGTTTTCCTTCACACTGTAAGAGTGAAGGGTGTTGCCCAAATGCTCAACTGGATATACTCTGCGACAGGGAGTAGGTTTTTCAAGGGACAGGACGTCCATCAATGTCACATTCTCTTCTCCAATTTTGACCAAATCTGTCATGCTTACTGGCAGCATCACTTGATGGGTGGTTTCAATCAGACGAGGGCTATTTGAAGAATCAGGTACATAGCTCTGTTCCGTTGTCTGTCAATGACTGATATGCCGTTGCCTCGCACTTTACATAAGTAAGGCCACGAAACATGGAATCCGAGGAAAGCGTTTCTAAATTCTCCAGAATCAATTCTGCAAGTCTATAGTGATGGCTGCTTACTCTGGCTCCGACAAGTTTTAGCACAAGCTAAAGCAAAATGCAATTTGGATCAAGTGCTTTTCTCAAGTGGGCCAAAAAGCCCTCACTCTCAGTTGCGGTAACTGTTAAGGACTGCAGAAGTGAATTGACAAGTGCTGGAAAAATATAGTCCTGCTTTGATATTGTCACTGGCTTTTGATTTGATCAATATCTATTTCTAAGGATTGGGATGGCGATTACTGGTGTTGCATGTTTTTAGGTTGGATGTGGCCTAGTCGGACAAACCTTGAAGGTAGCTTTGTCGTTTCAAAGTTGTTACTGTTTTTCCCTCCAACCTTCTACTTGTTGCAGCTCAACCACTTGGCTGAGTTTGTCCTTGTCTGCTTTGTGGCATGCCCTGCATTGTTGAGGAACACCATAGCCCTCTCTGTCATCCCCAATGACCGCAGGCAACTAGCACTCAGCAAGAGCGTGAACTCCCATCCCACATGAAATGAAATGGTGTTCACCCTGTGCTGGCGGGAGATTCCCAGTTTTAGAGAGAGAGAGAGCAGTTGCTGGACCGTCAATGCATTTCAGCGGTCTCCACTGCAGGCAACAAGTGCACAGTGAAGTCAATGTCATCAGGATCTAGGAATGGAAAACATATTCTGATGCAAGCATGTATACACAGTTCGGCAAACGCAAAAAAACAAACCAAGCATCGTTGCATTGTAAAAGTTCTGTCAATTCTAGCCACAACCGACGTTTTGGCATGATTGAAATACACAAACAGAATTATTACATCATTTGAACAAAGATCACGTAGTGAAATTGTAAAAAATCAAAGTGAGATACAAAATGCAAAATAATACATTAAATTCAGCTATTTTGAATTTTATAATTCGATTATGAGCTTTACAAATTTACAATTTGGCGACATAACTTCCAACAGGGGATGAAAATTGATTTCTGTCGACCACTTGTTTGCGTGATGACCTGAAAATAATATATATTACACAGTGATAAGTTTGATATTTTTCAAGGTTCATGATTCTGCACTTCATATACCCATCATTTCTCCATGGCAGAGTTAAAAGCGGCGACAAATTTTTAGGGATATGTTGCATTGTGTGTTGTGCATATCTGATACGTACGGAGCGTCAGCTCATCTGCAAAAACTAATGAGTGTTGTGTATACTTAACACAAGCATACCATGCAGAGCATCGTCGTCAAACTGTGCATAATTGTCGTTCCGATCCGGAAACTGCTCGTTTGAGCCATCATCTGAAGACAATAATATAGTTTCCATCAAATTATCTTAAATTAGGTTACTCGTAATTTAAATTGAGCATTGCCCATAAAAGCATTGTAAGCGACCAATTTTCTGTTACGTCGCTCATAACCATCAGAATTATATACAATTTAAATGTATCTACGACCTCTTACCTTTGTTCCTCAACACAGTTGTATGATCTGCGATGTCTTTGTCAACGGATCCTTCTCCTGTGTCAATCTGGATCAAAGCTGCGAGTTTGAGGCAGCCATTGATAGACTTGTAATGCTCACATACGTAGTCAAGGTATGCAAGGTATGCCACGGTCAGCATCTATAGGTGAAGTAATATTGTGTGAGTGATTGTGAATGGGCTCGACTAAATTGCCTCGTGAACAATAAGTCTGTAGCCTGCCTTTCAAGGCCGTTTTGCCTCGTTGGAAGCTTGCTTTGGAATGTTTTGTGCTTTATGACTGCAAACTGTGCTTCTACAACAACACTGCTTGCTGTTAGATCCCCATAGCCGAAATGAGGACACATAACGGTGGTCCACAATGGAAGGATATATGTCATACGCCAAAGATCTTTTGATAGCTCAGGCAAGTAAAGAACATTGTCATCTCTTCCTTCTCCAGACTTTGATATCTTAAAGTTGAAGCACAGAATGCAGTAAAAATTATGAATGAAATATACAGTTACAAGTCAACTAACTGAAATGTGAGACTTGATTTTTCCATCTATGAAATCATACGATTTATGAGGAATTGAGAACTTTACCGTATCTCTGGCTTCTATCAATATGTTTTCAAATCAAGACTGGAATGTGTTCTCCATATCTAGTCTAGCAAATATCTTGCCATCTCTTGAAGGTTCGTCTCGAGTCGTTTCTTTTCGCTTCTGGTATCTTACTTTCTACCAGCTCAGAAGCTACAATTTGGCGTTTTGTGGTTGTGGTGTTGACTTAACCTTGGTAACGATCTATCGAGCAAGAAAATATCACTGGCAGTTCCATCTTGCGACAGGGTTCGCACATTCTCTCGACTATCAATGATGCACCGCATTGCTTGCATTTAGCCTGGATTTTCAAAAATCTCCCCCGGTCAGACAATGCGATTTTGTACCTCATAAACATAAAAATACACCTGACCTTTGACTCCTCCCAAACCTTTTCACTGAAGTAGTCACGTCATAAGGTTGAACGAAATGCGCCGTAAGATCTAGTGAGGAGATGCCTACAAGCCTTGTCACTGCGGCTGTACATTTTTGCCACTGGTTCGATTTCCTTCCATTGTACTGCAGACAATGATATGTTGAACTTCTTTAAGGAGAGTGACCGCGTGTGGAAAACTTTTTCATTTGTTGCAATATTGTAATGAGATTTCGATTGCATACATTCGCATTCGCTAGCTTGCATGCGCATTCGCAATCGCATTCGCATTTGCTTGCCTACCTACCAAGCACCAACGCCAACACTCATATGTAGTGATGAGTTTAATTTGTCAAAATGCACCAGATTCATAAGTTGGGCCCTCTTTGGCTCTATTTTCTTCTTCCTGATGTAGCTCATCAACTTCTTTCCTTTTTCTCTGCTTCTTGAAGGTTTCATCTGCTCTACGTGTGCTCTGGTAGACACAAGCTTTATCCCGTCTAGTAGTAATGATGAGAGTTGTTTTTCCTACTGGGGTTCCAACATCCTTCATGCTTTCTGTCATTGTTTTGGACACTCCTGTATTCCACTGTCCAACAGCAAAAGCAATTCCAGCATTCAATCTCTCTAAAGATACAAACACACCTTTAGGGCATTGTGTCCAAAGTACAGAATTCAGGCTTTCGTTTGCATTCTGTGTTTTTCCTGAATGACAGTGGGACAGTAATTGATCATTGGCTGGTCTCTGGTAAGTGGGCATAACTCCGGTGTATGTCTTGTCATTGATGTATATTTTCATATCCTTGTATGTAGGTGTTTCTTTTTTTGCCATTGCTTTGTTGTAGAAACATTATGACGTCATCCAGTTTGGCACTTCTCGTGATACGGTTTCTTGTCGGTCGAGTTCTAATGCAACAGGGTAGCAAATATTGACGTTTTCATATTTGTTGCACTGCCTTTGTTTCTCCTGATTGCATGACTATAATAGAAAGTGAGTCTCTTTATTAATGGTACAGTCAAACCTGTACTAGCGGCGACCTCTACAGAGCAGCCAACTATGTATAAAGGTCACCTCCATAAACCCAAAATGACATTTTCTATAAAAATCAATCTGTTCAGAAAGGAAACCTGTCTATTAAGGTCATTTTCCTCATGACCCAGAGGTGACCGTTATAGACAGGTTTCACTGTAGAGTCAAATTTCCTTTCCTTCTTCCTCCCAATCCAGCCTTNTTTTGACCGCCTTCCTCACTCCCTTGCCAAGTCGCTTCTCTGTGTGATTGACACATTCTTCCTTTTCAATTGTTATGTTTTCACCATATGGCTGAATTTCACACAGATGTAAATGGCTTTTGGAGTCACCGTCTGAGAGGACTGTCGTGTATCTGAATGAAGTTTTTTCAATAGATCGCTTCCAAATTAGTGAACAAATCTGCCCCTTTTCAGTGCCATGCCCTTTTCTGTTATACCATGCCCCAATTTAGAATGCCATTGTGCAGATGTTGAAATGTCAATATTTATTTTATTTTTGTTAGCGTACAGCAGCTATAACATGATGAGATGAGACATCACCCTTCCAAAATCGTTGTCTGTCGATTTGGGATATCAACAGCTCACTGCCAAACGAATATATATATATCAGCTGGCAGCGCCGCGCTTACACCATACAGTGCTGCACCAAAATACAGAAACATCCGTAGTAGTAGCCATCAAAGTAGAATGTACGCTATTAGACTTAAGGTGGATTTACACTGGTGCTATTTCCATGGGATCTTTCTCCAGTGCGATATCGCACCTGAATGCATTTTATCGCACGTTCATTCACATTGATGCGAGAGGCTGTGCGATTTGTGCGATTTTGCAGGCGATTTCTGCCTCGAAGTGGAAAATGTGGCCTCGTTGTGTTTGTTTCCCGTTCGCGCCATTTTAGAATCTACATAACCACAACATCACACACTCGCAACAAGCCTAGCAAGTAGCACTGTTTGTTTGCTGTCTTTGGCGAAATCTTGAGAATTGTGTTTCTTGCCATTGCTTGTGATGGATGACGCTATAGTTGTCGCTGCTGCTGCTATGCTACTTGCCGTGTGTGCTATGAAGTCGAGAGAAAGAAAACCTGTGGTTGTTGCGAAGAAGAAGAGGCAACGACGGAGCGAGTGGGTGACGAAGTTTCTTAGCAAACGCAGAAGCAATGGAGCATGGTACAGTACTATCCCAGATTTGAAGAAAAGACCGTCATTGCTTGCTCTATACGAACCGTTGTACAATTCGAGAGTTCCAGGAAGTTTTACTAATTTTTTTATTGTCTATTGTAAATGCTCTGCGACAGGACATGTTCTTCTGCATCGAAAGCACTTTGGGGCACGACTGGTGGCAGTGGCAACGGAGAGGTAAAGCTATTGGGAGCACTGTTGCCATAAGTATAGTTGAAAACAACTTGTTGGAGTTCCATTTTGCAAACCTCTAGCAACATTGGGTTTGGAATAGCCCGCATGCTATTTGCTAACGATTTGCAAATGCAGAGCAGTTGTCATCCTTTGCTACATTGGTCAGCTTTTCACAAGCCATTCTCATCAGTTCATTTGTTTGATCTGGCAGTGGGGTTGTCTCAGTTGCGGCTCTTTTCCTCCTAGTGTTGAGTTTCGGTGTGCTTCTTCTAGCGGTTGGTGGTTTCTATGGTCCATGGCTGGAAGAGCCTGAAGTGTGGGTACTTGCATCCAAACTATCTGCATCTTCTGTATCAGACACGTTGACGCTCTGAAATATACAACGCAATGTTCAACTTCTATTATGAAGTCATAAAAAGTAGCACATCTTTTGTAAATCATCATCCTCATCATTTTGTAAAGTGTGATAGCAATCTAGAAAGAGGCATGCCAAGTAAAATGTAAATCTTCATTCCCATTTCACAGTATACATTAAATATCAATGCCACAAATTATGATATGATTCATAGTATGCTCAATTGTGCACGATATTGTTATCCAGAGCGAAAGAAAACACCTGTATGGCATTCTATTTAATTTCTATTCATTGACTATTTCTATGTTCTAAACTTTGTCATCGACGAAGTAAAAAATAAATAGGTGGTAGAACTATGGCAAGGCATTTGCTACGTCAAACTCGACAGGCTTGAAGATAAGGTCTATGCAAATGTGTGTGCTCATCACATCAATCAAGTTAATTGTGTCCCGTTGACCACAGACTTCATCGTGGTCTCGTAAAAAGCTCAGGGCTTCGAAATATTGCCACTTTGCTTGTGTAATTCCGCTGTCCCTGCTCCTGACTTGCTGCTTCTTTTCATCTTTGCAAGCTCCTTTCCGTACTGTGTCCTCATTGATCTATACTTTGTGTTGACTTGCGGCACTGAGAGTGAGAAGAAAAAGTGTGTAAACATCAAAATGCACAACACAACCCATGACATAACCTGAATCAAAATGGGCCACACATATTTCCATGGTATGATGGAAGAACTCACCGGTAATTTCAAACATGGAGGCCAACTCTTCTATTCTCTCCTTGCGCTTAGCAACATATCCAGGGTGAATAGGGTTGTAAATTTCAGATGGGGCTTCAATGGCGTTGATAAATTTGCACATATCCATGGTTATTCTTCGGAATAAATCATTAAAGACAGCGTGATTCTCCCTCTGTGTTGTGAGAACTGATTTCTCGCCAACATGAAGATTAGATGGGAAAAATACAATGGTTTTTCATCTACGGTTAATGATTGGCTAAAACGCAGCCAACCCGACAAGGACTGATCTGTGCGATTATCGCATGAGGGTGCGATATCGCCCTCACGGGGCAATTTACACTTGTGCGATTGGTTCGAGCGCGATTATCGCACCAGAATCGCATGGAAATCGCACCAGTGCAAGTCCACCTTTACATTCGGTCTTGAATCTTGTCCGATTCTCTGCACCAACACTACGCTTTATTCTTTAATTATTCTGATGGCCGCGGATCACTGTTGACGTTGTTATTGTTCGCGTTTGCCAAGCGTAAACAATGGTAAATGAGAATGGAAGCAATCAAAAGCATTTAGGTGTAGGTCTTGAAATTAGCATGTTTTTTCAGCCTCAACAGCAATGTGCGTGGATCGCTGTCGCCTGTAACACCAGTTTTATGCTGGATACAACCAAGAACAACTCACTGGAGATATAAACAACACTCAATGTCTAATGATGAATGCTCAATGGCATGCAAAGAGATTGTTGCAAGAAATGGACAGAGGGACCACAACTACATCACGCACCCTTTGGCTGAATCACAGATCAATCGCATCATCAGGGTTAAATTTTGAAAGAGAAGGCCCATCTTCTCCAATGCGAAGCAGGCTGTCTAGTAGTTCCTGCGACAACCAATTTCTCCACGCGGACCAGTCTCGAGAACGTACGTTCGACTTTGGCTTTGATGAATGGCGTTACTAGAAGAATTTCTATGACATGCAGCACGTTGCCACATTCTGCTATGTTGTCACTGGAGTTGAATATACGCTACCAAATGTCAAAGTAGGAGCCCTCTGGATAGTTTGCTTTCATCGGCAGTATGGTCGCTTTGAGAGCATTCCATTCTGATGATAACGACTCCAGAAGACATCTGCGTTTGCTCAAGAGTTTTTTGAAGCTGTTGGCCATTCGCATTATTTTGTCATCTCCGAAGTCATTCATCTCAGACGGGCAGGAGTTCTTCACATCGAGTAAACACACAATGTCAGAGAAGAGAGGAGACAATTGCAAATGTGAGAATCGACGCAACACACACTCGTCAAAATACAAGCAATCCAACACTTGCCCCAGACTCTGTTTATATGGAATTTATCTATTTGATAAGACAAAATTGTCAGGTATAAAATAAAACCGATAGACCAAAGCCTGAAGTATCCGGCTAATGTCAGATTGCCAATCGCTATATAGCTCCCTGGATATAGTTTATTGTCACTTGTAAGGTATTGTACACATAGATCACTGTGGTATTCTAGAATGCCCAGACCGGGCACGTGGATGTGACTGAGGACTGGGTACGTTTTACGTATACGTCTTACACCGAGTAGACGAGCGTGTCAAACGTGGCAAGCAAAACAAATATCGCAGAGCAAAGACGACTCACCGAGACAGAGCACCGAAGTAAGGTTTTATTTGTCAAAGTATCCACTGTGCCATGTGATGGTCGAGGGTAATGAGACAAGACAAGAGACATGTTGTCAGTCAGCCATCTTGTATTAGAATGCCCAATCCCTGACCCAGGCAAAGTTCCTTAATCAGAAGAAACACTCTTTCTTTTGCAGAACATGAATACGCATCTGCTGACTGCTGATTCGACTGCGTTGTTTTTCGTTGTCCCAACGCCTTGCACGCAGCATGAAAGTGATTCTGTCTTCCTCATTTAGAACATGTGTGGCCATGAGCGTGGCAATCACTGCGGGCACAATGTCTTGCATATCGCGTGCACGGATGGCTTTCCACGGCAGCTCAGTCTGTCGACAGGAGCTCTGTCAGTGTTGTCTCAAATACAGTAGCAGCACTTCTTTAGATGCTCTGATCCGATTATGAGTCAACCGCAAAAACGAGTTTACCAAACTAAATGTGACCCATACTACTGAGACTTTTGTCTCAAATGCTGTTGTTCCGAGCGCAATTGAAGTTGACAGCGACATCAGAAGAAGCTCCATCATCTCTCACAGTTCCCTTGCAACTGATGTCCTAGGTGTAATCTAGGTGGCTGACTCTGATAGCGATATCGAACCTATGGTCACCTTTTTAAGCTTATACATGCTACGGTTAGCTGACGTTTAAGTAGTGCAACCTGCAACAGACAGTTTGCAGCATGGGTTTTTAGTTCTACCATACCTCTGTCACATGAGCCAACAAGGTGTGCCATATGACGCAAGAAGTGTAGCGTGGCCCTGTCAGAATGATCGTTCTGGATCATCTGGGTTGCTGTTGATATTGTTTCGTCGTTTTTGATCCAGCGGGATCTTCTTGCCCTAGCATGGCCCGGCGTTGATATGTGCTGCTCATGCTCGGTGAGCTTCTCTGTAGGAGTAAGTCAGTTAAGGTTCATTTACGTCAATCAGCACATGTCAAACACTCATGTACCAGTATACCAAGTGCTAAGTTATGTAAATTTGATATTTGAACAGTATTGGGGCGTAAGAAGCATAAGCAGCATAAGAAGCATACTCTCTGCTCTCGATATAGGCTGCTTCCATGGCATGTACAACTGAATCAAAGTTTGTAATAACAATCTCCTCCTTTCAGATTGGTTACAAGACCCAAGCAAAGACTGCTTATGTACAATACACTCCCGATATACTGTATCCCTTAGCTTGACAAAGTGCTCCATCTAGCGCACTGCGATGTGCAGCATCAATCCTGATGAAACAGTTTGGTACGATGCAGTGCCCGAAACAACCGGTTGCCATTAAAACGCAATGGTTAATGTACACTGTGAGAGTTTGTAACTGAATTAAACTGTGTTAAACAGATGCAACAAGTAATGCAAAGGAAAGTTTCATACAGTTGTCGTTGAGGGGGAGGGGACTCTGAGATAGCAAGCTAACCATCATCCATCATCATTTATTCAGAGCCCCAAAATGACACTTTCTATAGAAATCAACTTGGGCAGAAAGGCCACTTGTCTATAAAGGTCATTTTCTCAAGTCCTGGAGGTGACCATGGCAGGTTTTACTGTATATTGTTAGCATAAGCTGCCCTTTTAATTGGCCAGCATGTGATTACATCCAAAAGCGATGTAAAATGGGAAGCATCTCGGGAAAACCATGTTGAATTGCAAGCACCATGTAAAAGCCATGTGAATTTGAGAGAATAACAAAACCCATGTGAGAAGTGCCATTTTAACATGATTTTCACACAACATTTTACATGATTTTGACATAGATTTCACCAAGGCATGTAGAGAACATTTTGACTTCAGATAGTTCCCATTCATATTGTTGGTAGTTTTCTATTCTGCCTTACCATGACTATGTGGATGCAACACTTCTTTGATATCATGTGGTTTGTTATTCTCATGCAAACGTAACGGAATTATCCGTCAATATTTTTGTTTGTTTATTTTCAGGTGCTCGTGTGTGGTCCAACTGATGTCGGGAAGTCGACATTTTGCCAGCTGCTTGCAAATTATGCTGTGCGAGAGGGACGGTCGCCGATACTGATAGACCTGGATGTTGGTCAAGTAAGACATCTACACGAATGTACAAGAAACATAATACTATGGTACTACTAAGTGCTAGGAAGTATTTCATTGTATTTTAATATTAATATATTTTATTTTTACATTTCTTGCTTTAGACAGATTTCAGCAGAAAAACACCTCACGGTGATGCTGACTGTCTGCCTAAATATTGTAATAATAATAATAATAATAATAATAAAATAATAATATTATAAAGTAATTGGCGACAAAGGAATCAATATAATGACAATGATGCCTTTTGGCTCCTGTAATGAATCAGGTACAGTCAAACTTGTATTAGCGGCCACCTCTATAGAGCAGCCACCTGTGTATAAAGACCACTCTTCAAATTCCACAATGATACTTTCTATAGAAATCAACCTTGACAGGAAGGCCACCTGTTTATAAAGGTCATTTTCCTTCGATCTCAAAGGTGACCATTATAGACAGGTTCCACTGTAACGTGCCATGGGTTTGATTGTAAATTCCTGCCATATAAATTTTAAAAATCGTTTTCCAGTGACAATTTGTCGAGGTTACATCTTTTCGCTGCACACGGGCTCCTGTTTATCTCCTATTGACCGGAACTGGTAAATATTTCAATGTTTAAGAGTTGAAATTGTTCCAATTGCAGCCTCAAGAAATGTAAGTTACAGACTGAGCAGGACCTGAATCTGCATATTCATCTCCGCTGTAGAGTGTCTTGCCATTAGAACATCGATCCTGGTGCTTAGAGAGTGCAATTTCTGCTCTTATACACTTGTAGTCGAACCCATGTAACCATCGAAAATAAAGTTGAAGTGGGTCAGTGATTCGGTCACAGCGTTGCCTCGAGTACTGTGGCTCATCTCAGATTCACAGCCCGATAGAGCCACAGTCGCCTTGGAGACACTTCAGGTACAGGAGACTATAGCCGATGGCCCTTACTCTTGTTTCCTTTCGCACAATTGCTTGTGCTGTGGCGTACGGTAGAGGATGCCATGTTGAGTTGACCCTGGCTGGATTTGAATGCTGGCTCTTTTGATTGAGGGTCCGGTACTCCGCTCGCTTAACCATAGAAAATACAATAGTTGGAAGATATTACTTGGTTTACAGTATTTGGAAGATATTATTTTGATAGCCCCATGGTCTTGCCTCAATAACAACAGACAGTATAATTATTACTAGTAACTAATTAATTACTAACTGATCATACGCAAATAGGAATGAGAGCAATGCTTGTCCATTGTATGATATTTAGCATGCCTTTCCCATAGTGAATTAGTAAAAAGTGCATACCGCACTGGAGGAGTAAACAGTACAGTATGGGAATGTTTCTAATTATTCTAAATTGATTTAGTTCTATTTGCTAATTATGCTAATTTCATGCTACGTTTTGGTAGTATTGCTGTTGAGGTACCAGGCAGAGGCTGTCTATTCTTGATTAGATGTTGTTATGTGGTTGCTTCCTTGCACAACCACGTTGATTAATCATACCGCTGCGTGACTCCATGTTGGTTTGTTTTCCTTGCAGAATAGCCTGTCTGTTCCTGGAACCATGGGTGCGTTGCCTATCTTTATTCTCGACACTCTTGTGGCCATTCATATGTTTCCTTGTAATATGTTGATAGTGGGAGATTTCGTTGAATATACAGTATAGCGTGCCGTTTTTATGTTGCATCCTGCAATTGACTTTTGACTAATCCGCCATGCGCAGTCTCATTGCATTTTGGTACAATATAATAATTATGTGAGTTCACCTCTGCCACAGGTGAAGATGCCAGAAAATTGTTTTGTTTGAATCACATTCAACCATTGAATCATACACCCGTAACAATGATGGCCAACTTCCATCATTGTGCTTCACTGTCAATGTTTTCGATTTCAACTCAAAACCTCGTGCCTGAAACACTTACATGCCGACATGCTTTTGCACAACGCCTCGTCAATTGTCATAAATTTGTTATGTTTTTCTTTCCAGCTGCATGCGTCATCGAGAGACCAGCAGACATAGAAGAAGGTAAGTAGAAGCCCTGTTTGACGGCTTATATGTCTGCAGCACTCCACGTTGAACTATTCCTTTTGCGAGAGAATGTATCCGTCGAATGGCAAATGAGTCAAGGTGTTGATGAATCACATTGACGTAGAATTATACCTCGCTTGTTTGAAAGTCTTTCTTGCGTCAAACACCCCTGGTTGATAGTCGCAGATGACCAGACGGTCTGCTGTTTCTTCTGCAATACTGCTTTGCCTGTTTTGGCTAGAGACACAATTTTCAAGTAATTATCCATTTAAAAGAAGAAGTCGAAGACGCTCTAAATTACCATTAACAACAAAGAGAAAGTCAGAAGCAGTCTTCCTACGTACACGAGGAAGCGTGCTAAAGTCGTCTATGTCCGTTACAACTGTTGTCTTAACGATAATTATATCAACTATTCCGTCCGCTTTCTATTCATGTTTCCTAAAAATCCGTTCTCCTAAAAATCGTCACGTTCCTTATTGAGAGCGTTGTCGAATGAGGCTAACCAATCAGAAAGAACCCAGTTTTTTTTGTTTTCAATACATTCTCTTTGTTTAATGCTTGATTCGATTCTCAAGGGACCTTGAAAATTACTCAGCCGTAAAATAGTGACAGCAAAAGGTGCCTGGATTTTCAATCACTGCTCTGAGCCAATCAGACTGCGAGAAATTAGTCGGACATTTTGTGATTTTCTGCATGAGAACTGACCTACTAAACTAAGATGCAGACATCAAACTGCGATTTATATATGTCTAATATTGTATTTAATGTAGATAGCTACTTCTTCTGTGACGTTGGAACGTTAAACTTCTACTGTTTTGCCCGAGAGAGCTTAACTCTACGGCATATTCCAGGCTGAAAAGGTACAATTTATAGGTGACCTGTTTATTTTTACTTTTTTCTGGATTAGGTTTCTCTGTCCAAAACCCTTTGGTTTATCACTTTGGCCACAATTCGCCTGGACCGAATGTGAAACTATACAACACAATTGTCACCAAACTCTCAGAAGTTGTCCACCGTCGTCTGGAGAAGGACGCTAAAGGTGTTTATGTCCGCTTTCTCAAAAATTTAAAATACGAAGTGTTTGCACTATGCGAGGAAAACCGGCTGGATGCATTTGATCTCTTGGGATGTCCTTTCTGCATCAAAGGACAACCTATCACGGAGGAAACTTTGCTATTTTATTTTTTACGTACTATTTTCATCATTTTATAGCTTTTATCTCTTAATTTTCAGCGGCAGGGATATTTTTCAACCTTAATATTTTAATTGGCAATGAGTAAAGCGCAAACTTTGCATCTGTCCTCGCTAACGACGTACGTTTCTTAATATTATCATTCAGATATTTATTCTATCCTATCAAAGTACCAGTCTATCGATATTCCACTAACCGGATGTATTTTTATTTGGATGAATATTGATTTTGATCTCGACGCTTTTCTATTTTTAGCGTATATAGGAATATATTAAAGTTTATGATTTGTCTAGGGTAGACATATTCCTGCTGTATTTTTAATGAGAAAGAAACGCTCTTGGTTTACTGAACGTCAGCTTTAAAAGGTCATCAATTTGAATTGAGAAGGATTGTGTATTTTTGTTTTCAGCCAGAGCCAGTGGGTTTATAGTCAACACATGCGGTTGGGTCCACGGGGCTGGTTTGAAGTTGCTGTTTCATGCCGTGGAAACGCTTCAAGGTAAGTAATGTAAAGACAGTGATCATTTATGTATTTTTATAGCGCTATCTCCAAGAAGTTGCTCAATAGTGCTTTACAAAGGTTTATAAAATCTATTTACAAGTATTTTTCATACAATCAACGATCTTACAATTTAACGGTGTATTATAATAGAACAAATTAAAATGTAGCATTACGCGAATGAACAGCAATCACATACAGTCTACGCGCAAATACATGAGATCAACTGGTTAGATTCCACTTCCCATACTTGTTCTGCTATTTAACCTCATTTATTGCCCCACATTTCCACCGCCCCAGGCCCCAGCAGTATGTTAACCGGCTGAAACAGAGAAAAGGGTTCTGGAAACATAATAGTTAACTGAGGGATTACAACTTATGATCATGGGTCATTCCTTTAATCATTTATTCATTCATTTGTTTGTTCATTTGCTTATTTGTTTGTTTGTCTCAATTGTTTATTTGCTTGTTTGTTTGTTTGTTTTCTTATTTGTTTGTTTGTTTGTTTTCTTGTTTGCTTGTTTGTTTGTTTCTTATTTGCTTGTTTGTTTGGTTGTTTGTTTTCTTATTTGCTTGTTTGTTTGTTTCTTATTTGCTTGTTTGTTTGTTTTTTTGGTTGGTTGTTTATTTTCTTGTTTTTGTTTGCTTGTTTGTTTGTTTGAGAGACCTAAGAGTTACACAGCAGATGAATTGTGAAGTATAGATATATCGAAGAACTTCTTCTAGGACACATATGGGTTGTTTGTTTGCAATGTCCTTCTTTGAGTTTACCATTGCACACTCCATATGGGTACCTCATTGATTCGTATGTTGCCATTGACAACAACATGTATGTTGTATGTATATGTGTAATGTTTTTTGTCCAGATGGGACTGGTAATTAAAGGGGATTGACCCTGCTTCCATAGTTCCATTATTGCATTCAGGCAACAAGAGTACATTATTATTTTGACGGTGGTTAAACTATTTCTAATACAATAAGTAGTTACACGACAGATCCATTGCTTTCAAGCCAGATTTGAACTTTTGGTTCGACATTGACGCGACGAGGGCTTCAGGTAGTGAATGCCACTATGAAACAAGACGATTTATAATTTGGTTTTTCACAGAATTGATTTGGCAGATCCAGTTGGTGTGATATACGCGTGGAATAATTGTCGATGTCTTTCTTACAAAATGAATCTTGTTTCTTTCGTTTTCAGTTGATCTCATTGCCGTCATTGACCAGGAGAGGGTCTACATTGAACTGAAGTCGCTCTTCAAAGACAAAGTCAAGATTGTCCACTTACCGAAGTCAGGAGGGGTCAGTTACGCTAATTCTCACTGCGATACGCAACGGATTATACAATCCGATTCCCACCTGATCCGATTTCTTAACCGGAAGGATTGTTTGCCGCTCACTGATACAAGCTTCATCTCGGCAGACCTGTTTACAAATTCATGGATAGACTTATTTTCGATCGATGTGGAGCTCTGCCACAACAAGCGCTTCCTCTGATATGCGTGTGCATAATCGGTTGTACTTCTTGATATGTATTGCACTGATTCCAAATTACGTCATCGCGTCAATTTCTACGGACAAAGACTTTATTTGCCCTCCAGAGCTCTAATTCCCTCCTCGGTTGGAAGATATATTTCACTAGAAGATAAACAGGGCAACTGACATTGAAGGGCAAAGACGTCTTGTTTGTCGGTAGAAATTGACACAATGACGTAATTTAGAATCAGTGCTATACTGTCAATCGCATCGTGACCTCTGTTTCATGTCAGCCTCTATTTCATTCAACATTAATATAATGAGCCTATGCAGCAATGTTGAGACCAGAGGTTATGTGAGATATCTTTAGGTATATAACACTTACGGTATAATTTGTAAGGTAAGCGAGACTTACCTGGAAGTTAAAGTTTGATTGTAGCTGTACGAAGTCTTTGGTCATAGAGCCAAGGAGTCCCGCTCCTGCTTTGAATGATACTGTATAATCATTATAATGTGATACAGTGAAACCTGTCTTATATTGGTCACCTTGGGCCTTGGGGACCTGAGGAAAATGACTTCTATAGACAGGTGACCTTTACATCCAGGTTGATTTCTATGGAAATCTTCATTTTTGGGTTATGAAGAGTGGCCTTTATACACAGGTGGCTGCTCTAGACAGGTTGCCGCTAATACAGGTTTGACTGTATTCATATTGGTGAGTTCCTCAGTTTTGGACTAGTTGAATACTGGACACAACTTCTTCACACCTTGTTACGTTGTTGTGAACAACTCGCTTGCTTCTCCTTGAAGTTTGGTTTTCAGGGATGCTCGCGCATATCGGTATTACTCCGTTGCGAAGCTGACCAATAACTTGAATAGAATTGAAGTCTCGTTTGCCTCATTCAACATTCACTCAATCCATTGCAAATCCCAAAGGCTCTAGGCTATATTTAATTTGTAATTTACTGCGTTTTCGATGACCCAACAAAACCTTTCTATCTGATTGCTGGCCTCGTTGCAGTGCATCGCTCGCCTCGTTTTTCATCTGTACTCTACGCGGTATCTTACCGTGTCAACAAAATGTTTCGAACACTTCAAATCTGCTTTCGAGTGAGGCTCAACGTCTTGTAAATGAGGTCGCTGCCAGAAGATCAGAACGATCACTGTTTCCATTATGCGCAATGATTATGTCTTTACAGCTTATCGCTACAGGTAAGTAGCAGTCAATTATAATGCTGTTTTTATTGCGCATCCCGTACTAATGAAAATTCAGTGTTGGTGCTAAACGAAAATTGAGTGCTGGTCTAGTGGGGCGAGTTGCTTGTTGATTTCCGGTGGAATGATATGTTATAGATTCACCGTTGTTGTTATGATTGG
>OFHS01001427.1:0-15952 GCA_900245855.1 Calvadosia cruxmelitensis
CTTGGAAGCTGTCAAAAACTGTCAAAACAAATCACTTGAAACGCTCTGGCCACGCAATTTTAAGGCCGTTTTAGCAGAAATATTGCTTTTCAAAAGAGTTATGGCCGAATGTTCCCAGAATTCTTTTGATCAGTCGCTGAAGCCTATCGTAGTAAAGGTTTTGACAAAGTTTAACAGGAATCGATATTGATACAGTATATTATTCTATGTTTCATCTTTGAAGATTTCGAAAATCCGTATAAATTGATTCTACTTTGAATTCAAAAAACTTACACCATTGTCTGCGCTGATTATTTTACCGTTTTGTTGATATCAAATGTGTCTGAATGGAGCCAACAACCAAAACGAGCTGGAATTTTTCACTACTATATTTTCAATTTGCAGGCGTTAATCAATTTGTTAAAATAAGCTTAATATTTCAAAACATTTGCTTTACATTCCTACACCGTGAGTCAGCTCGTAGAGCATCTATGTTTCACTTGGTTTTCAAGTGTGCTTTTTTAGAAGATTTTTGCATGGATTCACATAGTTCCAGTTGATAGTGATGGTTCCTAGCTTCTGTTTCAAAATGTGCTGCTTATCTATGTAACCTAGCAAATGCTAGCGTAAGTCGATGGTTCAGTGTGGGGGAGACAGATACGACAACATTGCGAGTGGCTCCTCGCCAAGAACTTCGAGCACACTAATTTTCATTCACGAAGCACAACACTATATATTTACAACGCATGACTAGACAAACTACCGCTGACACACGTTGACACCAGAACAATCCAACACGTAACACATATGACAAAGTGACGCCACAACACTTGACACTTCGCTTGACACCAAAGACATACAGCTAGGAAAAAGGATCATTATCTTTCAACTATTGCTGTTTCAAAATGTGCTGCTTATTGATGTAACTTAGAAAATGCTAGGAAAAGGGATCATTATGCTTCACTACTTGTTAAGGTAATCCTACTTTCTTACAAACAGAAGTAGGGCCTATGGTGATTAGACTATGGCTAAATCCAACAAAAGTAGAGCATTCAGTCACATAGAAATTAAATCTATATATATATTAACTCTTGTCCTGCTCATAAAACTAGTTGAAGAAGACTTGAAGTCGCTTTATTGATAGCTGATTGGTTGATCTCTAAGGATTAACTATCTGATTGGTTATATGTTGCTACTTTTGACGTGTTTCAAAACGTGTATACAGGTCAATAGCGGGACAAGGGTTCATTTATAGAAGTTTCATTAAAGGGAGAGGAAAGAAACTTGTAACTGACACATAATTGTGTGCAAAAGTCAATTTTTTTACCGAGTTTATTCCAATACGCCTATGGCTTGTCTCCCTCGGATCCTCAAAGATCAAAACCACTTGAGGTAAAGCACAATGAACATATGCGTCGGCTGGACTGATAGTCAAGCATGAGATTGCTGACTGGCAGTCCCTACTTCACAAAAACATAGAACTTACAACGAGTCCATTGAAGATCTTCTGCGTGAGACATCAAAGGGAAGCACTTGCACTGCAACTGGGCAGACGGTCATGGCAGCACCACGAGCATCACTAACTGTAATGTGAATCTCAACTGAAAAACAATAAAAGTGACACTACAGTCAACCTTGGTTAATCTTTGATAATGTCATTGAAATTTGAAAACCACATAAGGTTGCTCAGTGAGGTGAATTAGCAAGGCCAGTATGGTGCATAAGGTTAGGCAAGTAAAATTAACAAACTTGAAACCACAATGGTTGGAGAAGCATAGTCAGCATCATTATTGTCAAAAATTGCATTTGTAAGTCAATTTCTTTCTTATTCTCGCTTGTGCTTTCATTCTAGCAACAACAAGTCAAACATAGATGCCATGAATTCATACTCAGACAAATCTGGAGTAGAGCAATTAATAAATAGTACAGAAGCCGAAATCCTATTAAGAATTGTCAAAAATAGATGTTACGTTTAGTAATGTCACTATTCAAAAAATAAAATGTCACCCACCTGTGTAGTTAGTCTTTTGAAAACCAGGAGGAAGAATGAATTGGAATTTGGACTTAAGGCCTTTGTACATTTCTGCCATTATTGTGTCCCCAGCTACTTTGTACTTATACGAATACATCAAGGGTTGCTGCAATCAAAAAGTTGTAAAATCAGTCTCATAGCTATCTGTCCATTCTCTCTACGCAATTGGAAGTCAAAAATAGACAGCGACTAGTTTGCTGTATAAATCACTGTCATTCGTAAATTAGCAGCTATCATCCAAAGAAGCACCGATACAGTATAACTAGGTTAATATCCCACCCTCTGCAAAATCGTAAAACGTTATATTATCGAAGTCGTGACCATAACTGAGTCTAGTACCTAGGCCTTTAATTTTTGGAAACGGCTGAAAAATAACAAACAGCGGGCCATCGAACAGCAAACTCTGTATTGTCATCAAACAGAGTTATTTTGCAGCTAGTTATGCAATGCTAGGGGTTGATATTACAAATGACAGTTATCTGTAGTAAATGTAAACACAATGTAAACATTCTATCAACTTTTCCTGTAACAAAGGCGGCGCCGGTAAATTCCAGCAAGGCAATCAATCACAGAGAACGTGACAATAAGTGAGTTTAAAAAAGAAAAACCTTTCAAAATACGTGATAATAACTATTAACTGAGATGTGACAATATCCAAGGTTATATTAACCAAGTCAAATAAGAGAAAAGCTTCGGGACTGGGTAGTGGAACTTCACTTCTGTGACAATAGCCTAGACATGATGTTATCAATACGTCACCTACCTGGACATCCCTCCAGTTCTTGCATGCTACTTCAAAGACAGTGTCGACTGTGATGCCTTCCAAAGGTGATATATTGCATGAGCCAAGAAATGGACGGTCATTGATATTAAGATATAACTGTGACGAAGCAAGAAGAACAGATTGCGTTCCAACTTTCCTTCTTGCTGTTAACTCTGCTCTGTAGATCCTGCCTGGCATAAGGGAATTTGCTTTGACAAAAATATTGCTTTGTTGAATATTACCACCAACAGATACAGTGGAAATATCTGCAGGCATTAGTGGGAGGGCCAATAAGTATTCGCGACGTTTTACTTCTTGAAGGATGTTTGTGTCAATTATTGTACTACTTTCTCCTCCACCGTTTGTGCTAGATGTTTTTGTAGTATTTTCTACATTGGGTTTAGTAGCATTTTTCGAGCCTTCTCCAAATTTTGTATGCAGTCCTCCACATCCAACAGCTTTCTTTCCCCCGCTACGAGAATCACGTGATGTTGGAACGTCCCTGCAGTTGCCACTCCCCCTACCACTGCCAGACCCAGAGCCTGATCCAAAACCACCGCCACTAGCTGAACCAGTTGCTGGTGGGCCAGTCATAATTCCTGATCCTGAACCTCTATTCCCTTCATCATTTCCTCTTCTGAATCCTTGCCCTACACTGGCAGAGCTTCCTGTTGTAATGCTTGCAAGGGACACAGATTGTTCAACAGCAATACTAGCTGGTGTAATGCTTGGCACAAGTATTGTGGATGTTGGTATAGGTGTCAGTATTGATCCTGTTATAGCAGATGTGGCAGCTACATGTTTTGTCGGGTAATCCATCATGTAGAATTGGCCATGCTCATGCCATGGAATACGCCTAAGAAGAGGTATGTCCCTTTGGCAAATGACAGCCTCTTTCACAGTTGACGGCAACTCAACCAATGATGTGATTGCTGTAGATGGAGTTTTTGTTGTTTGAATCAACCTAGTTGCTGTGGTAACAGTGGTATTTGCATTTGATACCATTCCAGAAGCAAAGCTCCAGCTTGAGCCATTGGCATAAGCACAACTTTTAAAAAGATTTGCTTGCTCTTTAAACTTCTTGTCAATGGCTGAATGTAATTTCCACTGAAAGAAGACATTCTTTTGTGTACATCCAAAACATTCAGATAGAATGGCATTGTATGAAGATGATGTTATCCCATCCTCGCAGTCAAAGCAAGTCAGCTTCATCCTACCATAAACAAAATGAAAGTTTGATCATTGCAGTCATTGAAACAAAGCTGCAACCATACAACATACAAGACCAGTCTATGTGCAATTGTGCATGCTCAGTATGGAGTAGCATGGAGAACATTCTCAGAGTCTATCAGGGTGAGTGGATTCTTGTCACACATGCCTTATACGACACCACGTTTAAAGGAACCTTCACTGTGGTGAATGATGCCATTTTAATTGCAGCTGTTTGACTCTGGACATGCTCATGGAAGACAAATATTATGCGTTTACATCTTGATGTTGTTAGTTGATTTTGTTGTCTACATTGAGGTTCTGTAAGTTAGAGTAAATATTTAAACCCAAATGATCTACAACAGAAATTTGTGATTGTATTCCATTGCTCACTGGACATCATGGTATTCTTCATCCTTCCCTGTGATGTAATGAGGTGGCAAACATACTACAGTGAAACCTGTCGGTATAGGTCATCATTAATTGGGACCCAATGAAAATGACCTTTATAGACAAGTGGTCTTTCGGTCCATGTTGATTTCAATAGAAACTGTCGTTTGGGGGTTATGAAGCAGTCTTTATACACAGGTGGCTGCTCTATAGAGGTGGCTGCTAATACAGGATTGACTGTACTCATCCGTTCTTTCTACCGGTATTGCAAATACTATGAACTCAAACACCTTGAAAATACCGTGCAAGCACCATAAAAATGTCATTAATTTCGAAGGGCACCATGAAAACTTCCACATTCATGGTTTTCCTAACGGTAAAATAAACTTGCGGAAGATGTCACTGTCTTTTCACAATTTTAGAGTTTATAGAGAAATAGGCTACCTTGCTACAGATAATTTAAATTAAATATGAAGAACTTTTGTAATACTCACGGGAGCATCCGCTCTCTTTTGAAGACCACAAACTGTGTTGCAGATGCATTCTGACGGTTCGCCTTCTGAATAATCACTGTAAACACAAGAGGTCCTCTATCCTTTATTAGATATAGTACGGGTATGGCAATAGTCGGTTTGTTCCAGTTATCAGAATGAGACTTGTTGAAAATGCAAGACTCGGCATGTGTCGTATTAAGGATGTGGCACATCCATAGGTACCTACGGATTCAAAATAGATAACGTACAAATCAGTATTGTCCTTGATGATCTTAATCAAAACTGAGATTAATGAACACAATATCAAATTATCAATCTAAGTTACTGATCATTGGAGTCAGCTTCAGTTGGTTGGCGCTGGTCAGATATCAACAAGACTTGTATCCAACTATGATTAGAACAAAGCCTGGGATCACTTCTGTCTTCTTAGTAAAATAGAAGGACTTGAGTGACTGGATTCTTTGCTATAGATCTATTTTTGATAATGTGTCGACCATAGCTACCTGGCTGAGACAGTAAGAGGTGTTTCTAGCCAACATCAGTCAGTCAACTATGGCTGACAGGCTGGGGCATGAAATCTTCCACATTGTACTTTGACCAACAGTTAACCATGTACTGTAATTGGCCGGCTTAACCATGTAATGGCAGTAAACTACTCTAATAAGCACTATGAGCTGATACCATGTGAAGTTCATGTGAAAATAATGTGAAAGACCATGTAAAAAGTGCCCTGTTCACATGGCTTTTTGCTCTGTTTTCTAATTCACATGGTTTTTCACATGGTGCCTCCTATTTCACATGATTTTCACATGATTTTCACATGGTTTTGGATTCATAGTAAAGATTGTACAGGCACAAACAAGTGACACACAACATATCCAACATATCACGGTAAAAAGGGCATCAAATCAAACTACAATCATTACAGTATTTGCATAAAGATACAACTTTGTTGAGTCTCGTTATACTCAATTAAGGTTGACAGACATCACAAGGGGTCCAAACAACAAATCTATTTGAACCGACTTCCAACAAATGACTCTTCATAGCAGAAGAAATCAAGACTATATCAATACACGAAAGTGAGGCTACATGAAAGAGAGGCAATACAGCCTGACAATTGACACATATAAAACACACATCCATAATCACTATGACAACCACTACAATACCTTAGACCATTGTGTTGATACTGCCTTTGAAGGCTTTTATCATACGATAATGATGCATCAAGATAAATGATTGGATCTTTAACACCAGCAAACTGCACTGTGCCACCAGCTATCTTTGCTTTCAAACCAGATCCAATTATTTTGATGGTTTTCGATGCAGAAGATCTCACAATTGTACCAGGGTGTGATACCTATAAAATAGATTGAAGACAAAATATAAACTAAGGAAAGCTAAATAAAAAGAAGCCAATTCAGAAAATTTGGAACAAGACATTGTCCACTTAACAAAAAATTCCTAAGAAAGGTTGTTGCAGTATGTCTCACCATAAATCCAAAAGTGTGTGAAAACCATGTGGAATGTGAAGCAGCATGTGAAACCATGTCAATTTAAAAAAGAAGATAAAAACATGTGAAAAGGGTACTTCAATACAAGGGTACTTTTCACATGGTTTTCAGACGGTTTATGACATTGTCTTCACATGGACCTCACACAGTTCCAGTTTATAGTGTCTGGAAAATAGTAAGGATCAGAAAGCTGCAGTTACATAGGCAAGTGATTTGCTTTTCGAGTATCTCGTAGGGTCTCATTGCATTCACGCAGCCTGACCCAGGTGCAAGCTGCACCTTCCATCATGGAGAGTTCAGAGATCAATTTGGCATGGCATCTTTGCGAAGACAACTTCAAGGCAAAACACTATTCATACGGCAATGAATTCAAATGATACATATATAAACATAAACGTCAAGAGCAGTCACTGTTTGTGAGCATTGCTGAAAATAACGATTGTGAGGGAAATGGAATGAAGTACATCAAACGATTTCACAAAATTAATTAAACATCGGCATCACCAAGATATAAATTTGCAAAAAAAATCAAAGCATGATCTTGGAACAAGCTGGGAGTTTAACCCGCATCATGTGCCTCGAGTCAAGTTGCTTGTAGATTAGACCATTGACCCTCATAAACACACAATGCATATTCTGCCCACTGGTATGCATAACTAAATAACAAATCTGGTGCGTGTAACTCCATCTAACTCACTCTAAGATGAAAAGGCAAATGATATATGACGCGACTGCACTGATAGCATGGGTATGAAAAATACAACACGAATGAATTTTGCAAGTTATAGCCTAAACATGGTCACAGCTTACCGTTAGGACAACTTTGTAGCGTCCAGCGACCAGAGAGTATTGGGGCAAAACCAACATATGCTCCTCAAAGTTGTCTTGATCAAGTTGCATCGATGATGGTAAAATAACATGCTCTGTTTCCTTTTCCAGTCGATATATCTGCAATTCAATACACAACAAGCCACTATCAATCCGATAATGTGTGAAAACCATGTGAAATGGGAAGCATCCTCGAAAAACCAATGTCGAACAACAAGTACCGTGAGAAAGTCATGTGAAATTGAAAAAAAACTCATAATTATGAACAGTGAACCTTTCACAAGGTTTTCATATAGTGTTTCACATGATTTTCACATGGATTTCACCCAATTCAAGTTCATAGTGTGTAGATGCAATTGACTGATTGCTTTAAATGATGGAGAAGAATTACAAAAATTTGTAATGACACTGCATCATGTACCTTCCACAGGAACTTTGGCCAGGGTGCCACAGTGCAATTCAATGATATGTATGCCTCAAACTGCAGTGACTGGGAAACTTTGAACATCTGAAAGGGTATTAACAAATTATGGTAGATGAAGTCCATATAGGCAAAAACAATAGGATTATAAAACACGAATAACAGAGACCCCTGTTTGCGGAAATCAATTTGAGATCACTACTATAGCCTCGCCTATATCAAGTTATTGTTAATTTTTAGCTATTAGAATGTAGACAAGAATAGTTTAGAAAACCAAACCATTTCAAATATCTTGAAAACAGTCAGCAGTTTAACCATGAATCTTCATTTGACTGCAGAAACCCAAGTAACTTATCATTATTGTTGATCACTGTTGAGTCATTTGGTCAATCAATTAATTTTTTCCAGAAAATAACTGCTCAATCAAGTAATCACTCAAGCAACCAAGCATTCGCTTTGAGGAATTTGGGGCTTGTTAATCACTAAAGGCATCCGCTAGTAATCACTGGAAAGATCAGGTTTAGCTACAGACATGTTTGTGCAAAAATAATATCGATATAATTGGAAATGATGGGGGTTTAACTATTGACTTTTGTTTAATTCTGCATTAGAAATAGTGATTTGAATTGATTTGGAAACTCTGCTTGTTTATTGTAGCATGTAGTGGATTACAAAGAACCCGAACAAAAATATTTAGGAAAAAGGAAACATACAGTGAAGATTGACAAATAAAGTTCATATTGTCCATATCGACAATTTAAAACCACTTTATGGCAGATGTAGCAATTTTATTTTTATAATACAGTGAAACCTGTCTGTAAAGGTCACCTCATGGGACTTTAGAAAAACAACATTTATAAGAGAGGTGGCCTTCCTGTCCAGGCTGATTTCTACAGAAAGTGTCATTCTGGAGTTATGAAGAGTGGCCTTTATACACAGGTGGCTGCTCTATAGAGGTGGCTGCTAATACAGGTTTAACTGGAAAAGTTTGATAATAAGAGACAATAATGTAAGACTTAATTAGCACTCCTCTAAAATATCACTAAAGCATGTAGTCTATGACAATTTACAATATTTTACTAAATTAACTTTTGTCTCAACTGTGCTTGAAATAGGACAGTGTTGGCACAGTGGGTTTGTAAGGCAGATTTTTTCCACAATGGGAGAGCAATAATTGAAATGAACAATTGAAGCCAACATCAATCTAATTAATCAGCAAGTACATTAGTCAATGGATAAAGAGGGAATCAATTAGTGAATAGTGCTGTATATTACTATGTATAAGCAAATCTCATGTGCAAGCCGACTCCTAGTTTGTCCTCATAAATCTGCAGGTTTGGTCTATATAATGCATTTTAAACAGCACCCGTGTATAAGTTGAGGTGGCACGCTAAAACAAATTGCCAGAAGTTTGACCTATACAAGGTAATATTCGGTACATTAACTGGAGTAACTAATGGATCATTACACAGAGCATTAAACATCACCATAATAGAAACAGACCTGCACAATGTGATCATCCACAAGTGAAACAATTGGTTTATGGCACTGACTTCCAACAACAAAGACGACATCTGTTACTGTGGCTTGGCTGACCTCGTTCCAGGCAGTCACAAGGAGCTGGTACTCTCCCCTCCTAAAATCAATGTGAATCTGAGTCAATTAGCTTGCAGTACCTAACACGTACATTGCTATGCTCATAGTAGCCGCGTAGCGAAAATGTTTTCAGCTTGCTTTTCTAGTGCCTCCCCATATATCACATCTTTGGACCAGGCAATCCAAACACACCTGGCCATGTGGTAACTTTTCTATAACCTTACATCAACCACTCCTTCGACTAAATCAACAACTTTAGTTATTCATATTTCCGATTCAAGAGCCATTCTCCTCCAAACTTGCAGCTTTCTGATCAAAAGCATTGGTCGAATGAGGCTAATAAATCAGAGAAAACCGGATCTTCTGTTTTCAATTTTCTCTTTGTTCAACATTTTGATTCAATTCTAGGGAGGTTAAAAGTCAATCAGATTGTGAAAAACTAATTGAACTGTTTAAACATTGATTTCTTGCAGGTAAACAATTTTCCTACAAAGACACTTTGTGTATGAGTGGCATGCATTGTCTATTACCTTTCGTACAAATGGCTGAGAGATGCATTTCTTGTTTTGTTGATAATGTGTCCATCACCAAAGTCCCATGATAAGTAAACATCATTACCATCATAGATTGCCGTAAATAATAATGGAAGACCAACTTCACGGGAATCTAAATACTGCACTTTCAGCTACAAGAGAAGATAAAATCACAATAATGAATCACTACTGTAGCTGTGCTAGATAATCTGTTATCATTCAAAATGCTAAACTAAATGGCAAATAAAGTATTTCACTAGTTGCTGTGAATCCTTTACAGTTAAATTGTCAGATTGGCTAATCTGAAAAATGCTAAATTTCTATCATATTTGGTCCCACACTATAGACTACAGTAGAAATACTACAGCTTGAACACAACAGCTGGTTGTTTTCAATATACACTGTTCACAAACAGTGGCGTATTTAGGGTGCAGTTTAGCATGCCCATGTTCTGCAGAACCTAACCTATTTTCTTGTGCTGGTATGTCTGCTAAAACAGAGGAAGAGTAGCATTATGTACAGCAACAAATGAAATTCAGTGAAGATATATAACAAGACATTAAATGAGCGAAAAAGCTTCCTGATCACATAATAAACAAATAGCATTCTCTGATAATAAATTTTGAAAATTTCGAGTTATTGATAATTACAGAAATTGTAAACTGACTCACATGTTGGACTGGATCCTGCACAGTGATAAGGATATTCTGTGAGATCATAGAATTGACGTAGTTTTTGACAACTGCACTGGCCAAGTATCTATAAAAAAGCAAACATGAAACACTGTTAGTTAGTACAGTCCAACATGTATTACTAGCCACCTCTATAGTGCAGCCACCTGTATATGAAGGCCACTCTTCATAAAAACAACATGATACTTTCTATAGAAATCAATCTGGACAGAAAGGACACCTGTCTATAAAAGTCATTTTCCCTAAGTCCCAAAGTTGACCGTTATAGACAGGTTTCATTGTAGGTATGTTGAAATTTATAAAGACTGCTCCAGATGACGATAATAATGGCATTCGTCGCAATTTTGTCAGATCTAACCACAGTTGTGCAGATTACTTTATAAACGTGGACTAGCTAGTTCTATTTACAGTTATACACTGCTAAAAGCAACTCGTCTTTTGCAAGAAACATAACTAGTTACAATTATTTTGTGGATTGATGTCCCACTTCAACAGCTACTCTAAATTCAATCAACTTGCAGACATTGAAAAGTTAAAATCATGAGCAATAGAAAAGATCAGAATAACTTTAAATGTGTAGCTTCATAATGCTAGAAACACCTTTCATATTTGGCAGGAACATGCTGAACAATTTGAAAGAATACTTTGCATTATTAATCCAAAATAGTGTGAAAATCATGTGAAAACCATCCGAAATAACAAGCTCCATGTGAAAAAGAATGTAAATATGAAACAAACAAAAGGCATAAAAAAGTGTCCTTTTACATGGTTTTCAAATGGTTTCACATGACTTTCACATGGATTTTAACTTCACACGGTTCCCGTTCAAAGTGCCAGTTTTCACAAGCTTTTATTTGTTTTCAATACAAAATAACAGTAAACAGCTAGTATGAATTTTAATGAAGAAAACACAGGATAAATGCAAAAGAAGCAATTACATGCAGGATGGAAGATGCTATAAATAAGCCGAGAAAAAGGGTTTTTATGTTGAGAGAAACAAACAAAATGCAGCGAAACCTGTCTATAATGGTCACCTTTGGGACCTGAGGAAAATGACCTTTACAGACAGGTGGACTTCCTGTCCATGATGATTTCTATAGAAAGTATCCTTTTTATGAAGAGTGGCCTTTATACACAGATGGCCACTAATACGGGTTTGACTCTATTTAACCAAAAAATGTCGGCATAATTACAAAATTGTAGTGAAATTAAATACAGCAATCAGGTATCTTCGAACAGAAGCAAAGAAAACATTGATGCTGCGGAAGCACATGGTATCACCTTCCGTGACTTTTGTACTTATACACCAGCTGCTCAGATGAACCCAAGAGTGTTTCTCCGTCACCAAATTTCCATAAAAATATAAACGTTGGCTTCCAAGGCACATAAGAATGGTTGACTTTCACTTGAAAGGTGACATCTTCTCTTGATTTGATGGGATTTGCAGAAACCAAAAGCTGAATACCTGATGTAACAGAAAAAAGTGACAAGTTAGATGCTTAAGCATAATCGAACCTGTATTAGCGGCCACTTCTATAGAACAGCCACCTGTATATAAAGGCCACTCTTCACATCTCCAAAATTATACTTTCTATAGAAATCAATCTGGACAGAAAGGCCACCTCTCTATAAAGGTCATATTTCTCAGGTCCTAGAGGTGACCGTTATAGACAGGTTTCACTGTATGTATACTACACATTTCGTAATATGAACTGCATAGCAATCAAGTCTGAACGAGCAACCTCGGTCTGTATTAATTAATTTATATTAAATTGCATGATTCAGATTTAAAAAACGGCTTTTGACATTATAAACTTGAAAACCATGAAAGGTTCACAGAACTTCACGGTTTTTGGCAAATAGATAGTGATCATAGACTGGTAAATACGGTAAGACAAAATAGGATTCAAAGCTGACCTAGTATACACACCATATATCCTTGGTTGGACATAGATAATTCCAAAGGTTGTGACTGAACCAAGCAGGTTTGAAGCTGTAACTTTGATGGCATGCTGTGGCTTGTAACTGCTGAATGAGTGATTCAATAACGGGACACCTAGAGGATCACGAAAACTGTCATCCTTCTGCTCAAGATAAAATTGATGGAGCAATTTACATTTGGAAACTGTGTTCTAAACGAAATAGAAACACCTGACACAATGATCAGTGATGATTAATATCAAATTTGTGTAAAAAAACTAGATTAATCAGATTTTTGAAAAAATGATAATGCCAATAATGATAATGAGATGTGGGATACATGATAGAGCAGAGGCATGACAAATCAGTAAAATTGCACGTGACGCATATCCCCCATCTGATGAAACCAAAATGAAGCAGGACATTCAAGTGACACTGTCTAAGATAAATGTGATTAACAGAAAAGCATATGCTACTGACACACAATCAGTATCAGTGGTCATAATACAATCCTGTCATTACAGACAATGTCACTATGTATGTACAGTTGTCACCACGGATACTATCAATACCAATCTCAATGGCATTGACACCGTCACTAGTGTCATTACCAGTATCAATGCTGATACCCCTTGCTACCCTCATGAGAAATGTTTGGCTTTGTTTGGCCACGCCATCCGCCATCCAACGACCCCGCTAGTTGTGGTAACACAATATCGAAATAATAAAAACAAAATCGAAACAATAGTGACATTGTTTCGATGATTGAATGTCACGTTAAGCGTGACCTCAGAGTTTGTTGATATGATCAATGATTTAATAACAAAGCTGTGGTCACCAACCCTGACAACTGACAATCAACCGTCAGACAAGCATTGCTGTGGGCATCCAATTAGGACATTTGTGGATCAACTGTTGGACGATGTTAGCGTGGTTCAAATTAGCCTCAAATAAGCCACACGCTGGCAAGGCATGAGCACGAGCTACGAAAATCTAATTATGATGAAGTTTTACAACTTACACAATTTTTTTTTAGTAAATAATGTTTATAGTAGTAATGCTGATACTCATGCAGTTCAATGTCAATTTTATTAAGACACTTACTTGTTGATATTTCTCTTCCATGATTGCCAATTTTCCACGTGAAATTCTTTGCTGCTCTAGGTGGATCAACTATTACTTTGAGGGTGGTTAGTTTGACACCCCCAACAAACTTTGTTTGTAACGTAATACTTCTTAAAACACTTTGCACAATCAAGCGTCTTTTCCATGATACCTGCCCTAGCAATGAATCTCCATAGAAAGCACTGGCATTGACCGAGAACAAGCCTGCCCATTTGAATGTGTGCTTGAATGAGATAACGGTACTAACTTTGCAAGCCAATTCATCATCTTCATTTGTAGTTACGTGATACAATTGTTGCAATGAACCATCATTGACGACCATAACAATAGTGACATTGTTTCGATGCTTGAAGGTCACGTTAAACGTGACCTCAGAGTTCGTTGATATGATCAATGATTTATTAACAAAGCTGCCGTATCCTGATACACCCAATATTTCGAATAATGTGAAATTCCTTTTTATCGGTGTTTCGTTGCAAACGTTGAACCATGATATACCACCAATATCCACAAAACAACAGACAACTTCAGCTGTTCCTTCAAAGTGTTTAAGTGAAAGCACAGCCTCCAAATCTCTATTAGAAAGTTGTGATAATATTCCAGACATATTAGTATTATGCAAAGACCAATGGACTCCGATGTTTGGTAGTAAATTGTCACCGGTGGAATTAGCTGGAAGACAGTGGGTCGGCCCCTTCAGATTTACAAATAGTGCATTGTCACCCTGCAGATACGATGAAATACTGAACAATTTTTTTATCTTTTGTAACGTGATCTTGAATAAATCGTGATTATGCGATGTTTCATTACTGCATTTTGATGTTGCGTTCTGGGTGTGACAACTGCAACAAAAGAACAAACAGAAACTGCAAAAAATGCCCAGTGATGAATATACAGCTTGGCAATTCAATAAAAAACATATTGTTCCAAATAATTAATAGAGTATTTGCATATCTATATTATTATTTCACAAACGTCTGTCTGTTTGTATGTATGTATGTATGTATGTATGTATGTATGTATGTATGTATGTCTGTTCAAAAGCCAGCACCTGCCACTCATTAGCAAGTACGGATTTTCTGACGTTTGGGACAAAATACGGCTCTGGTTGTGCACGGTTTTCAAAACACACCGCACAGCGCAAACGCTCAAACCAGGTCAAAGTTCAACAATGCAAATTGGTGCAGAATCTAACGGAGCCGTTTTGGAAAAGGTCGCCTTTAGGCCGAGCTATGTTTTCTGTAAGTTTGACGAAGTTTGTCAAAATTATCGCTGTGGTATGGGCACCTCGAGTTTTCTGTGCTTGCCTTTGCAAACCGTTGCGATCGCCGCTCGAATGGTTCGAAAGGATCAATTTCAGTCTCTTGGGAGCCATAGCTCAACTGAGAAACAATGTGCAGCATTCGAAGCTGGCTGAAGTTGCGTAGCAAGTAGAGAACTGTGATATGTATCGGACTAATTAATATCCACCCAAATGCAAAGCAACGACGCTGGACGAAGCTGCGATAGCAGCGCGGACCAGCTAGTTAATAATTAGTACTACTAAGAAATAATTATTTAATATTTTCAGATAATTCCTACTTACAATTGTTTGCAAGAATCATTTGAGATTTGAATCCAGTCATCCGTGTGATTGAGACAGTGACATGTTGTATCATTTCGAAATGAAAACAGCTCATGCCTAAAAGAATAATGTAACGTATCGCAAACAAAACAATCATTCACAACCATCAAATATTAAATAAAGTAGGGTAAAGGACAAAGGTTTCTGTGAAATACTTGGGGTCTCCACAAATCACAACTAACCTTTAAAAACACACATTATCACGCTACAACAAGCACGAGCTGGATTAAACAGAGACAAGAGTGGATTCATCAATAACAAGGCAGTAAAGTTCGCTTCAAAGATATTATGCTTGCATGATAAGCATGCTTAGCCCAAACAGCTCTTAAAATTAAAATTATTGTGTAATCGGAACTTTGGTTGTCAAACGAAAGGTGTGGAAACACGCGTGAAAAGAACCCTTGTCGATTCCCAAGAGAGCTTACTACGTGGAAAATCCGGTCGTCACATTTTGCAAGCAGACAGCAATAACTTAGTGATTTCATGACTCAATCAATCAATCAATCAATCAATCAATCAATCAAATCAAAATCCTTTATTTTCGTTTCATATCACGCATATACGGTGATAAAATATATACACTGGACAGATCACAGAATCTAGCAATGGCTTTAAATAAATATAGTCTAAAAATTACAGAGGTTAAGAATTACACGGCTGCTTATTTTACAGGTTAAAAGAGAAGCTACTACGTTGGATATTGTACAAGTAAAAAATTTGACTCATGCAGCAAACTACGTCTGTTAAATTGCATATAGCCGAGAACTATCTTAAAATGATTTTATATCATGCCATCTGGCATATTTTACTGTGCTGGCGTGAGTATTAT
>OFHS01001429.1:0-17538 GCA_900245855.1 Calvadosia cruxmelitensis
TAATTAAAGTCCATCCTGTATATATTTTTTCTTCTTGTACAATTTTTATACCTTCAATTTCTGTATTACATTATAAATTCTGCTCCATGTAAAAAAGTTATACTGTAACTTATGGGTTTCAGAAGTTAATAAAGTCACACACACACACACATACATCCTTTCGATGTTGCAGCCGAGACAGAGAAGAAATTGTGAGACAGATCGGGTACGTGTAGTACATCTTCAACAGTGTAGTGTGAGGGACCGTCGGCACTGTTCACGCATAAATCAACTGTCCCTAGTCCCACAGCATGGCACTTGTAGCCTTTACCTAAATACACATCTTCTGCTTTCGCAAATTTTTCATAGTTGCTCATCTTTGTTGCCTTGTTCGCCATATGCTTAGTGGCTCCTGAGTCAATGAGCCACTCCTGTAATGGAATCGACTTTGCATAATTAGTGTCATGCTTTAGTGAGAACAGACCGTTCTCGTTGTCACTACATTCTTCACCGGAAGTGTTGTTTCCTTCATGTTTTGCGGACTTAGCGTGGTGACAAAATTCTAGCTTCTTCTCAGGCCTCTGCCAGATGGGCACTCCCACTGTCGGTGCCCCATTCGCCCACAACTAAAGCACAACCCAGGAGGACCTTTCACTCTAAAGTTGCTCCTGTTACCTCCGTATCCAATCCTTCCTGACACATACAATGCTGACTCCGACGAGCTGCTTCCTGGCGCGTTGCACATTTGTCTCTCTTCCGTTTTCAACACCTCTTTCAGCTCTGTCACCGTAACAACACCTTCTGCAATATAAGCTGTTCGAAGTGAGGATAAGTCTTGCGGCAGCCTGTGCAGTAAAATAGCCACTTGAAAATCACTGTGCACTGGGGCTTTGAATGCTGCTAATCGTTGGGTTATATCCTGTAACTCCTTAAAGTATGAATTGACTGACGAACCGGGTGTCATCCTCACATCAAGCAATCTCGTCTGTAAATCAAGCTTATTTGATAGAGTCCCAATGCATGACGGGATATACTTGTTTTTAGGCACGTGGCTGAGAGCTGAAATCAACAATTTTGACATCCAAGAACAATCCCTGAAATCGATCATCACAGAAAAGAGTACGGCTGATTGCGTTTCAAACAAAGCATTTTCCTGGCGTCTTCACCCGTGGCAGAGGTCAACTCACTTATATACCGACATGCACTGGGACTGCGCATGGCGGATTGAGCCAAGAATATAGTCAACAAGTTTATTAGCACGCCATCTTGTCCCTAGCACACAATATGCCCTGCCTCGATAGTGGCTTGGCACAGGGAGCCCGTTACAATCAAACGAGGCTAAGGTTACGAGGTTATGGTTGAGAAGCTGATAACAAACACAACATCGATGGGGCTGACACATGCCTAGCCATGTCTTGCTGCCATGGCACTGATCCACTGGGAGTGTAAACGATAACTCTGACGTCTACTGCTGTGCTCTTTGAGTTTCAAGTTCACCGCGGAAATACGCACATACCAGAACAAATCACGAGTCAAAAGACACAAGAAATTTCTCCAACAACGTGTTTCACGCTGGTAATTCGAGAGTGTTACTGTCGTGTTGGTGTTTGTGTGGTTTTTCTAAACGAAATAATAACAAGCATACATGAATGCAAGCTAAAACGAGTAACTAATTTCGGATATCAGCGATTACATGTTCAAATCGATTACCTTCGGTTGGCGCTCCTGCACAGCTTTCTAATAGTGAGTTCAACTTGGCTCCTCTCGCTTGGGTAGCTCTTCCTGACTAACTAATACTACTGGATACTACTAATTTAAACGCGGCTATCAATAGAAGTTCCTAAGGCTTTACAAACTACAAAATTCTTCCTCTTTAATTCAACCGTTTCCACAACAAACGAAGGTGTTGAACATTTACCTATGACAAATACAAAATTTGACAGCTTTGATATATACAAAACTCTAAAACGTGATATACAAAAATATATCCAGGAGAATCGCTGTCAACGAATGACGTGTCTCCATGACAACACCCGATTGAATGAAATTGGTGCAACAGGGAGAGTTGAAGTACTGCTTAAACATATCACGAGTTTGTTTTGCTGTTGAAAATAGTTGTTTGAGGAGCAATTTTCAAATGGTTGTAATCTCGTACTGTCTGCATATTCTTCACGCCATTGACCATTTGTTATCCCGTGAGATCCTTCACGATTAATGTAATTACCACCGCAATAGTTATGTGTGTCTTGCGAAGATCTAGACACCATCAGGAAATTGTGCAACGCAACAACTGCTTTTGTAATTTGCTTGACTGTGCCGAGCTTAGCTACCATTGGCCTCCGGAAAACACGGAAGCGAGAAGCAGCAATCCCGAATGTATTCTCAAAGACGCGGCGAGCTCTTAACAATCGATAGTGGGAAATCTTTCTATCTTTGCTCAATGAACATCCTGGATATGGCTTCAACATATATGTCTTTAGACAAAATGCATCATCTTCGAGAATGACGTATGGAAATTTCCCTGGCATTTCTCTGAGCTTTTCAGCAGGGCGATATATAGTGAATTGTTATCTATCACATGGCCCAAATTGCTATTGGCGTACACACTGCCATCGCTCTGACTCCCTGCATCACCAATGTCAACTAGTAAAAACTCGTACTTTGCATTGCATACGGCCATGAGAACAATACTGTGGGTTTTCCTATAGTTGAAGTAGTCTGATCCTCCTCCCGCTGGACACTGCACGACGACATGCTTGCCATCAATAGCCCCAATTGATGTGGAAAATTCCATTTCTCCTCAAATTCAGCTGCAACCAATTTCCATTTAGCTACAGTGGATGGAGCACATAGAAACCCTTTAGCAGTGAACACATCCCATAATATTCGGCACACCTCATTAAATGTTGTACTAATGACTGACTTGCTAATACGATAGCTGGCAGCTATACTGGACTGCAAACCTCCAGTTGCCAAGAAACGTTCATGCAAGCATCTCACTTGGCCCTATCGAATCACGCATAGGAGTTGATTGCTTCTTGATAAGTGGATCCATCTACGAAAGCAGTTCTTCAAGCAAACTGGGCGACATTCTGAAGCATTTAAAGGAATACTGGTGGTCGAAGATTTCATATCGTTTACCAACAGGCTGTGTTCGCCGTTCTTTTTTCTCTCTTGGGAAATCTTTCTCACCCAGAAACGTTTTCATGACTTTTCGCGCCTTCTTATGATTTGCCGTCGAAGCAAATACATTAACAGTAGCATCACTAGCGTCTGACGACTGACTTCACCTTCCATTTTGAAACATGTGAACTTGGATTTCCCGCCGAAAGTAGCTTTAATCTTGTTTGTTTTTTAGCCTCAAAAAAGAAATTTGACCTTCTGCTCAAACTTTCCGCTTTTGCTCTGCGCTTGTAGAAACCCCTCCCATTTTTGCGCGCGGATGATTGGTAGGATTCTGCACGGAAAATTCCGCATAGTGGAAACACGGCTTTAAGGCCATGTGTTTTGGTTTGCATAGGACCGCAAATGCCACTATGTATCAATTCGCCAGCTTTTTGTGCCCTTGTTGCGCTCTGTTTAGGAAACGGTTTCTGTGCTTGCTTTCCTTTCATGCAGCCATCACACAGATATTTAGACGACTCTTCTTTGTTTATGTCTAATCCTTAAACTGAGTTGCCCTTCATTACATGTTCAATCATAGTCGTCCCTTCATCCATCACAGCCGTGAAGTATTTCTTTAGCGAAAACAGTTGGTTGGCAAGCGACTTTACTTTGTAGTGCTTCTCCAGGATTTTCCACGCCTGGAGAATTTATTTACAATTTATCATATTGATTATGTTCACAACATTGTCGCTCATTTGCAAATTATCGTAAATAAATTTTGCAAATTGTACACTACACAAGTTTCACTGAACAAATCAGTGTTGGTGAACTGGTGCTGCACGAGCTTGCGGCAGCTGGCCTCTTTTCCGCTTGCAACCAAGAGATAGGAACTTTGCCTCCATTGGAACGTTGCAGCCTTCGCCTCAGAAGCATATTGCAATTCCCAACAGATGCTTGCAGATGAACTGCTTCAACCATTGAGGCCATGTACATTTTGCATCTTCCCATTGAAGCATTTTCATGGAAATGCACCAAACTAAGAAACATGTGGCTTTGAAATCATTAATTGTTGGTCAACCTCCAAAACACATTGCCCTCTTGTATTCTTCATTGTCTTCTGCTGTCAAAGTTGTGTCTGATTGGCTTGATGCGGCGCAAAATTTATTATTCCATCTGCGTTGGGTTCATCTTGTTGAACTAAAGGTTTTGCCTTAACCCACTGGTATGTCGCAGTACACACCTGCAGCGTTTTTGACGGCCTCGATGCCTATGTCTTGCAGTTCATCTCTGTCTAGGATCTCCCCGTAGACCATCGCTGGACGATTTCGGTACAAATGTGGAGAAACTGCCCAGCAGGTAATCACTTGCGGAGAGTTCCTTCCCTCTTGATCAAGCCGTTGGTTGCCTCCAAGGCATTGTTCGTGCTGGGAACACCAACGGCAACACCCTTGTACCAGTTTGGACATTTGTTGAGCCACTGCTCTTTAAAGCAATCCAAGAATTGCCCTAGATTTTCATCAGCACCTTGGCACCATTTCGTCATGAATACGGCTGCCACTGCAACAAAGCTTGCATTGCTGGAACAGAGCTGAAGCTGGCCAATGTTGCTGCGGATGCCTGATCTCCATTCCTTGCTGATGATTCTTTTTTTTCAAGTGCAGTTATCATATGGAACCAGCACATGATGCTTTTGGTGTGCCGATAAAATGAAATAAAATGAAAATAAAAACCTCCCATCAAGAGCGAGAACATTATGTATTATTCCAATGGGGTCTGGTAATGAGCCAAAAGCGCATACTATAATATTATAGTGTAGTAATCACTAATTGCGTAACACGGATTAGCAGTTCCAGTGCTTTGCGATTAAACATTTATGAACCTGCAGTGGTAAACAGATAATCCTAATCATATAAAGAAAGTAGATCAGAAGTAGCGTGAAATATAGCAACAGGTATTTGCATCGACCATTATATATTCGCATAAGTTTTAAGCAATGTACTGTTGGGTGATATCGGATAATTAAACTTACACTCTTTATTGCTTGTTGGCTGCTATATGAGCATGAGTCGATTTTTCGAAATAGCTGTGACAAAAGCAAATATTTACCGGTATGTAGTCTTACCCAAAACCGTTTGTAGTTGCGTGACTAGCATCTGCCACAAGGACGTTTGGTTCAAATTGCCCTTTAGGACGTGCACCACATACTCCCTCTTTCAAGCTCGAAAACATGACTTTAAAGTCGTCCGTCTGCTCACTTGTTGTAATGGCAATGCCAGAGGGATGGAACTGTAGTCCTAATTAGTTGTTCCAACCATAAGCACGAGGTAGCCCTGCCAAATCAGTCTGTACGTAGCATCAGCATGAAGAGCCATACTCGCCGTGTGCAATAGCCGACGAGAATTAATTAACTACCGAAGAATTTGGCTGTCAATGTTATCCCTGCACTCAACCTGATGTGCAACGACATACGCTATATCTTGTTGATCGGGCACTTGGTTATTTTCAGTGCAGAACAATTCAATTTCTGCAGTGCTGATGGAGCACCCCGGGCCATACTTCACGCGGCGATATAGCTGCACAAAGATTATTAACTTTTGTTTTTGGGGCTTCTCTATCTTACGGTGATGCAGCACGCTCAGTATCTGCTTGGCCTTTGTTGTCCCTTCATCAAACAACTGCTATACGGGGCTATACGAGTGCTTTGGCTTAAACCACGCTGAACGATATATGTTGATGGTTGTATGTATCATTTGAGCGGTAGAGATATCTGAAAAGAATACAATACAGACAAGATGCAGACAAGGAAAACTGATCAGAAACATTGAAAGGTAAAAGCTAGCAAACCAAAGGAAACCTAACAAGACTGCTTCAGAATATGATATAGTTCAGAATGAGGTAAATGATGCATGAAGTAGCAGGAGCTACACAGCCAGTTGACAATTATAGTGACCGTTCCTGGAATTTCGCATTGTTGAGCTGTCAGTAATACGAGTAGCATTGCAGTTTGCAAGGACAAATTCTTCAGTTCAATCGCCTCCAGTGGAGGTAGAAAACATAGATGACGTAGCGCAGCGTCAACGTCTCATGTGTGCTGGTAACGGGGCAAAGAAGGATGCTTGCAAGAGGCGGCAGATTATGGGATTCATTCTGTCCCACTGGCTCAATACATTGCAGTAGGAGTAGGGCATTTAAGGCACTGCGTGCAGTGTTTATTGCATTGTGCTTTGTGCCCTCAGCATATAAACCTGATAAAAAGTTTGCCGCGTTAACAGTAGATATGTGGCTAATGTTGGTGCCAGTGCAGGTAATGTAATTAAGCCATATGGCTGTATATACATTGTACCCTTTGAAAGTGTTTGTCCACCAGGATACCACCGGAAGATACAGCACTTCGCCGGAGTACCCATTTTGTGCGTATCTTTTCGTGATACCTTGCACACAAGCAAGTCCAGGTGACGCTTTTGTATCAACTGATGGGTGAGATTGGGTTGACTCGTTAGTAACAATATACAAGTCTTGCGCAGCACGCAACACAGGCTGACAAAGCAGTAGGTGGCTCAACACAGGCCACCACACTTGCGTTGGCCAACATGGCACAACCAGAAGCCCCGTTGATGAGTCCTGTTGGGTCTTCTGCAGGACCTGGGATAACACATTGAAAGGTGGAAAAGCATAGAAATTTAAATCACGGCAACACAGGACAAGGAATCCAATATGGCCATGCCGGTGGTCTTACATTCTGTTTGTTGATTGTCCAGTTCCTTTATAAGATCGTTGTCGCAAGTAACAGAAGTACAATCATCGTCATCTAAATCCGCAGAGCCAGAGGCCTGATCAATAGCTACATAACCATCCAAGGATACGTTAGGGAGCCCAAAGGTTGCAGTTGTTACCTTCACAGGGGGAGCAGTGGAAATGTTTGAATCTAACCTAGCGAGCGTTGCTGTCAAAAGAAAATGACTTTCCCATTTCGCTTCTAGAATGTCGAGGGCAGAAGGTTCAGAAACACCTGACTGTTCAGGCGGGGAGGCCATCGCTGAGCCAATCGAATAGTGGAGAAATGAGACCAAACACAGTGTTAAACAATGACAAAGCTCAGCCGAAAAAGTACCAAGCCACACAGGGCTACGATAAGGTTCAAGGGCTAGGGACAGCAGATGCCTGTAAATTATCACACGAATTGTGACTTACCCTTAAAATCCAAGAAAGAAATATACACTAACAACCAAATACAAACCAATGTAGAAACGAGGGTTTCAGGAAACAGGCCAAACACGTCTGCACCGTAAGAGAAACAACACCAAACTGAGCAAGGCTTGCGTTCCTACATCTCACATGATTACTACGAGTAGCCAATAGGCGATTAATAATTCAAATTCAAAGTTCTTAATCTCATTGTTCAATGGTGGAAATTTTCGTGATTTGGATCTAAACGTTTTTCTGCTGTTGTTATCCACTTGTGTGTTAATTGTTTTCCTTGGTGTTATTTTCGAGGAATTATGCCTTCCTTTTCTTGCGTTTGATTCAATCTGTTCTATGAGTAGCTTTCTGTATGTTTTCTTTAGAGGAATAGGTAGGTTTTTCATTGAATAGTTGTAATTAGCCTGTTCCATCCTTGATATTGCATTGGGACTGGAGAGTGCTAAAGTAAGTACTTGGAAGAATTAATCGGTGAGTAATTAAGTCGGTGGGCAATCTCTAACGTGGCATTTCCAGCCGCAACTCTCACTGATGCAGCCACTTGGACAATTGCAATGGATAATCCTTAGCAGGTCTTTCAGAGCAGATGGTAAATGTGTTAAAACAGGTGATAGCTTGCCACTTGAAAGTTTGTAGCTGCATTTAGTTCGACAGGCAACAGAAGCTCTCCCTTTCCACAATTCAATCTAATGAAAAAAACACGCAAAGCATGATATGTTGCAGTTGCAGATGTTGGTGGAACACGTTTTGGGTGAACGTGCTTTGAGCCAATGGCACTGTTTTCGCGGAACTTCTGATACCGCAGCACATCAGTGTTGGTGTCAGCATCTCCTTCATATTGGCACGCATTTGAGCTTTCTCCAGCTATCACTCCTCTTGTGAACTGGTGCTGTTGTTAAAAGTGTCATCTTGTAAACAAAACGCTTCGTTATTTCTGAACACATTTAACAAGGTGATGTCACACCCCAGAATAGCATAAATAAATAGGATGCCCTGGCATAGCTCAAAACCAAGTTTTTCAACTAAAAGCTCAATATCCCAAGTACGGTTCTTCTTGGAATTGCTTTTTGGCTCAGGCTTAAAGAAAATCTTGCACAGGTTGAGAGAGACATAGTAGCAAAGCAGGACAAGTAGATCAGTGTCATCTCCAACAAGGATGCTTGCTTTTGGAAGAGCACTTTCAACTGCAGTTGTTACAATAAGCCGGTCAGCATCACCACTTGCATGAACAGTGTTTCTGCCATTTGCTTCCAAATGCTGACTCAACAAATGAATAAATGCCTGCTTGTTTTTCGCACTGGGAAGAAGTACATCTTTATTCACAGTGAACACTGTGGCAGCAGAAAACACAATGTCAACACAAGATTTCCCTTTTGCTCTCTTCTGTTGAGTTGACTCTTTTACAGACATAGTTCCATAACCATCAAATACAATTACCCCATCAGAATACCTTCGTTCAATGTAGTGGATGTACGCAGAGCAAATCTCATGAAATGTTGAACCTTTGAACCACGGCGCACGATGGAGGAGCGCACCACCATCCAAAACAAATCCGCATTCACATGACGGAGTCACAATTTCCATACCAGCCATCATACAAAGGGAATCTGCCAAAGCAGGCTTTTTCGGCTTTCGCATCAAAATATTCTCGTCAAACAGTGCGGGAGGGTAACTGCATAGCTTATACTTGAGAAGGGCAGCAATGTCATCTCGCAGCTGGAAAACAACAAGCAAACGCTGGAAAAGCAACTGTGAAATTGCTTTTCAGCTCTCCATCGACTTTAGTCGATGATTTTGAACTCAATGTTATGGCTTGACTTTTTGTTTAAAGGAATAGTTTGAAACATTTTGATCAACCATGCTTTTAAGGATCTTGATTCGAATGTTCTTTGCTTTGTCCACGTTAACAGATTTTTCTGCTCCAACCCGTTAACGATGTTGCAGAAGGGCATGCCTTGCTCGAAACGGTTGTGCTTTTACAGAAAATGCAAACATGTTGTCACCTCTTTGACATCTCGGTCTTGTCTGGATGACATCAAGTTCGTGTTTTGTTCGCTGGTTGTATGCAAAATATCTATAAGGTCAAGCATAGATGAGTTTACTTCGTTACCTATGGGCATTGATAATACCCATATGGCTCTTTGCTGTTCTGTCATACCTCTTCCATGTGTCAACCTCCACTTGTCTTCAAACTTCTCATCAAACTTCTCACCAGTAGATCTGAAGAAAGGAGAGCCCAATAGTGGGAGCTTCGGCGAACAACATGAAGGCCTAACTGAAATTGTTAGTAAATATCTGTATGTAGTACTTTAAGATTACATATGGCAGAAATGTATGGCCATAAGGACTTCACATACAGGTTGTGGCCTGCTACAGCAAGGCAAGGGAGCATTACATAGAATGAAAGCAAATGCAATTCCCAATTACCAGTGCATTCAGTTTTAAGAAAACATTGCAAAATGTCGACCATATCCATGTATTTCAACTGCAGGCAAGCAGTTCTGTATGAGCTTAGACCATCTCCGCATACTTCAAGCTGTCTTGCCACATGGTTCTTAATGACCTCTTGCCAAGACTTTGCTTTGTCATGAAGCTGGATAAAACACGACGTTAACGAGGATAACAATGGGTTTTCTCGCTCTGCCACAACATCACATAATGGATAATGTAATGCTTTGGAAAATAAAAGAGTGTTTAGTGCAGCAGACATCAGGAGATGTGCTTGCTCTGTTCTGCACACAGCCTTCCCAGAAATGATATGCTTAACAGCATTTAGGGTGTAGATTTTCTGAAGAAGCTCCTGCAACCCTGATCCCACTATCAGCTGTCCAATAGCTTCCAGAAAGCTCATATCTGTACGGAAGCCACCAAGGTGTCAATAATCTCATGCAGATTGCTTCCAGATGACTCAGCTGAGATTATCTCCATTGCTTTCCACCAAATTGGCTGATCAAATGTGACAATAGTTGTTACCCCAGGTGCCAGTGAATACTCTGAAAAAAATGAAGGGTTGAATAAATAGAAACCAGATCGCTTGAATTCATGTCCAGCATTGGAAGGAGTTTAATAAATAATTTTTCTGAGTGTTCACCACATAGTATAGGTTAAAGAAAGTCACCCAACAAAGATCTTTCTTCACAAAAGAGAAGAGCTGAGTTCCAAATAATATAAACATTTTGGCTAGGATCGCAAACAGAATCAATCTCAAATTTCTTGTACTTTCCTAAGTCTTTTTCTTTGGATGCTTGCTGATATTTTATTTCAATTTTTGCGCCACGGATAAGATCGTCATTCAAAACATATTTTCTTTGGATGACGACATTTGATGTTGTGCCAGGCGTAACCAAAGCAGCAATACCCATGGCAAGAAACGTATCATTTCTATTCAAGGTAACAATGTCATGATCAACGTTATCTGTAGCATACTGTACAAAATCCCCTCCTTTTTTCCCTTACAAAAATGTCCCATAGGATTCTATAGGATCCTGTAGGATTCATATAGGAAATAGTTTTATAGAAAGTATTCCTATAGCTTTTTATGGAAACTTTAGATCTCTTGTAGGAAATGTTCCTATAACTTCCGATAGGATTCCTACAGGTGTGTGTGTGTGTTTGCTTCCAAGAACAAGAAGGTAGTCCTGTAATAGTCTAATCGTGATTAACTGTAGTGGAGTGGAGGTCAGCAGGGACTTGTACTGGATCTATCCACAGACTCAGTTAGGTGTGCGGGGCAGCTGAAGATATGGGCAACATCATGCGGCACTCCATTGCAATCCTACAGGCGGATTCTTACAGTTGAATTTCCTGTTTGAACTAGGTTTCTATTTTTTTAAAATTCTCCTACATCTTATAGCTCCGCTTTCTAAGAACTTTTTTAAAACATTCCTGCATTTCAAAATTCCTGCATAATAGTGCTAGGTTAACTCTAGGTCTTTAACAGTAAAAAGATATAGCAATCCTATTCACATTAAAGTACAGATAAGAATTCCCGCAGTGTCAGATGGCTCTCCTTAATAAATGGGTACTGCCAAACTCAAATGGCACAACAAGTAGCAGCAGCAAGGGTTCACATTTGCAAGCTTCTGGGTTTGAGCATTGACATTTTGAGTGCACTGACAATAAGCCGTTTATCTCACCACAAGTATAAACATTGTGACAAAAGGTGCCGCAAGAATCAATGTGCCTGTATAGATTGGAAGAATAATAATAATAAGAAAAAAGTGTGCTCTTGTATTTAAGTCGATGGTAAAGGTCTCCAACACTGCAAGTGTCCATGCCTGTTGATTTGAGTATGTCAAGGGAAATCGATGCTGAGACATCAATGTTTTGGCCTTGCCAAGTGCTTTAACGTTTGTGTTCAGCTAAACAAATTAATGCTGACGCTTTGTGACCTTGCATATTAGCATGGTAGAAGTCTGCTACCTTGGACATTGGTGGACAGGTTGAGTTAAGACCAAGTGTCAGCCAACAATAGCAATTTCTCCAAAATCAAGAATGTCTCTGTAATCTGACTGCCAAGCTATTGAGTCCCTTGATAATTTTTTTAATTTTCTGTTATAGCTTTCGAATACGAAAGTTGAAGTTGCCCACAAGGGCCTATTGTTCTCCACAGACTCTGTGAAGTGGAGCAAACTGTGCACGTTAAATGTGCAGTGCCTTATTCCATACAACTGTTTGTTCAAGAGAACATATTATTTTAGCATGCATCTGCCTCTGCAATATTGAAGCTTGATAACGATTTCAATGTCAAATGGTACAAAGCACACACCATTAAAAACCAATGATTAGAAACTGTTGACGCAGAACACCTTGCAATATAACCAACAAAGAGATCAGGAATGCTCTGAACTCTAAGGCCTTCTGGAACTTCCTTGTTGTGAATGACCTTGGGCAACAAATGATTTCTCTAGGAGGACAGATCTTCACGAGCCGCTCGTCAAGTAGTTTAACCTGTCTTCCCAAGTAGTACGGATCGCCAATGTTTGAGGAGTCAAGCGAAACTGTTCAAGAATTGTCTTACAACTCTCAAACAAGCAGTGTGCTGCATTTCTACACAAATGCCGTTGGCAACATTAAAGTTTGGAAACTTCATCACTGTTGACACCCCTTTAATGCCAAGCTGAGGGAATCCGGTCTGCTGGCAGGTAACGGCTACCTCTCTTTGTCGATTGTCAGTCCTGACCGTGACCATTAGGTAGTTGTGTGCCCTCTTGCCGACACCAATCACAGCCATAGCTACCATTAAATTGTTTTGAATTGCAGATGAGAGCACGAGCATGTGCATCAGCAATTATACCCGTAATAAACACTTTCTTCAATGTCCTTGCACAGCTCATTCCAATCCTTTCAAGTCTTTCCATCTCGTCCTTCAGGGGCTTCAGGAAAGTGTTCATAGTTGGCTTTTCATATTCAAACCACAAACCAACAATCATAATATGTTGTCTTCGAATCCATTATGGAAGCTAAATAATTGTTCGTAAGATGGGCCAAATTAAGGCCAGCGTCCAAGAAAGAATGTCACATTTTGACGGAAGTTAGAAGTTGTGTAACTTTGCTTCCACTTGCACTAGCGGAATACGTTTTTGAGCATTATATTATTGCATCCTTGCTCTCAATTTACACATTATTCCCACCTGTATTGTAATGGCACATAAATTATAGGAAATTAATTACAAATGGTCACAAATTTTGAATTGCACGACCGTTGTCATTTTTATAATAAAAGTACTTATGCTGCTGCCCTGAAATTATACCAAGGCAATGATACATATGCAAGTGATAACTTGAACCAGCCTTAGTGTTATCAGAGGGCAAGGAGACTCCAGTCGCCTGGATAAAAATTTTGTTATTTTTGCCTGAAGCTTAAAATCAAACCTATTTATCTGCTACTGCTCTCTGAGGTTCCTTTCAAGAAGTCACTTGAATACATATCACATGCTAAATCTGGTGAAGATAGGGTAACCAGGACAGAAAGTATCCTGACAACAGTGATTCACAAGTGCGAAAATCTAGTTTTTGAGAAAAATACCATTAAAGTTAACTTAGCAAAAATAAAGAAGTACTTCCAAGCTGTTCATAGTGTTCTTTTTGACTTCAAATGATAGAATGCGATGCAAATAAGCTGCTCACAAAATGAGATGACTCAATTAGCTTCCCCTTGATAAAAGTTGGCTCCTTGTCGCTCAAGATTGGCATCTGTTACCCGTGTGGCACGTCTAGCGGCGGGTTGCCACTCCGATGCAGCAGTATTTACACGGTTGCGGTCCAGTTCCTGGAAACAACGCAGTGTGTGATATCCGGTTGGAAGGTGGAGCTGAGAAAGTATGTCCAATCAGCCAAGTTCTCCGTCATTAAACACAATGGTTGCATCTTGAACAGCAATTTCCAGCTGAGGCCTACCAACAAATCTGTTTTGGGGCACTTCTGCCAAATCACATTGTAGAAGCTCTCGTTTGTGTTCTGGGTTCCACCATGGGCACATTTGTTCAACAGTTCATCATCTGCAAGAGTCCCAAACACAGGCTTGATGACATAGCAAATGTAGTATGGAAGGCAATTTTTATTCAGATCTGCTGGTGGGCTTTTCCTAGGTGGGGACCAGCTGCCACAATTGCTGTGCTGCTGTTTTCGATACTCCCAGATGGCCCAGATGTCATTCTTCATGTTGCTGACGTTGTTGACATTTTTGCCAATCGAGGCTCAACAATGACCTTGGATATTCATGATTGCTTTCTTTGTGAGCCCACCCTTACCACCGATTCCTTTACTTCACGGTTTAACATTGTGGTTTTCAATGCCGTAACCTTATTCAGAAGGTGCCTTCCCATTTGTTTCTTGACGTGCCCACGGCATTCCAGCTTTTTGCCTCAACATCATCCTGAATCGAAGGATTGCAATTTTTGATTAAGGAGAAGGCCTTGCTACGCCGTCACCAAGAAATGAGGTGTACCGCAATACATGGAGTGCTTCGCTTCGTCCAAAGATTTTCACAGCCCATGTGGGCTCCATACTTCCAGCTGAACCCGAATGGTTCTTATCACAATCAACAGAATCAACAGTGCCAATAGGATACGAGGACGTGCAGCCTGCATAATCGCTTGTCCGATTGATGCCACTTGCACATTTGAATTCTTTTTACTGATAATCTCTCCTAGCAAAAAGCTTTAACGAAGAAGATACAAAATGAAGACAAAGTTAAGAATTCGCTATTTCAACAGAATCAGGTTAAAAACCAGGCTGAACTGAAACAGATCCCATGTCAGTGAGAATCAGCTGTGCAGCTGTTCTAATGATCTCAATCTTTTCTGATTCCTTACCATTTGCTTTGCAAGCATGGAAGGCTGAAGAATGGCATCAGCGTTGCCCTTTGTAGTCACCACATTACTATTTCCATGAATATCATTGCTAAATACGCCTCTAATTCAGCCTTCATGTTTGTGTGGCCATAAGTGTTGTACTCAGAACTGGGCAGCATTTGTTTCCTCTGTTTTTTTTTATCACATCAGCAATTGTTAACATTTTATCGTCATTTTCTGTAAGAAACTTCACTACTTTCATAAATGCTTGCACCCTTTCACGATATATCTTGGATAGCAATTACATCAATTTTATTTTTCTTTGCATAAAGTCCAAGTTCTGTAAGTTTTATAGCTGTAAGTGCTTGACAGTTAATAGACAGGACTTTTACGGGCAAGTTGTTTAGGATTTTTGGCAATGAGCTTCCTTCAGATAAGACAAAATAAACACTGACATCAGAGACTCAAGATTAGCAATCAAAATCAAATCCTTGCAAAGGAAGATTCACGAGGCAACTCACAACTTCAAAACACAAATGACAATGAACACCAACATGTGGATAACTGCTTCTTCCAAGATGCTTTGCGGCAGGTTGTTAGGCTTTCCAGTTTCCAATGTTCTAAGCGAGAAATTGTCAGCCTCCAAGCTTTCCAACAACGAAAACCAATCTCCAGTGCAGCAAATAGCAGCAGAACAGCAGGCATGTTCGTCCTACATTGGTTCACCCGCTGTTTCTTTCAAAGTTGTCAGCGAAGAAGCTTGGCAATAAGTTGTTTACAGAATACAAACTGGCGACTTTCACTACCCATGATCAGGCCACACACGGCCACAACCCCAGCATACTTTGAAAGCTTCGACTGTGCCCCAAATCTACAGAGTTTGATAGGAAAATCGACTGAAACGTCAATCTGAAGCCGAACTGTGGCCCGGCTATTGTGCTTATTTTGTTTTGTCGTATCAGTGTTGATTAGGGGTAGTCAATTGGGATTGTTAACAGTTTCCTTGGAAATCTTTGTCATCAGAAATTTTCAGATCACATATCTGTCATTTTTGCCTATGATTAGAGATGCTGTTCGACAGTTTAAAAACGATTCGAATAATCGGAAGTCATGGATTCGATTCAATTCGATTCAATTCAATTTAAATATCCTTTACTCGTACATATAACAATGAAAAGACAACAGAAATCGCCTCATTGTTTTTGCAACAATATCTTTCCTGCTGATGTCGTAAACATACAAACAAATGAAAATAGCGTCATTTTCGGGGCGAGAATGACAGGCTACGGCTGAGCTAAATCAGCTTGTCTGCTAGGCCGGCATCAAGTTGATTTCTCTTAGGGCAAATAATCTGTCCAGCAGTACTAAACAGTTGCTCAGATGCCACAGAGGACGACTGGATGGTGGAGTATCTCCTACACAGATGGGCGAGAACAGGAAGGCCACCTGCGTTGGTCTTCTAGAATGCGAGATAGGGCTGTCCAAAAAAGGTAACCTTCGAAAAGTTGAAATGCGTGTCGATCAATCATTTCCAGTACCTAAGTAAATGCAAACTGTGAAATTACAGTGGTTTCCTGGAACTTTTACCGGGTGCGCAACGGCCGCGAAGTTTTGTACGCAAAGTCAATGGGGAAAAGGCGCGATTTACGAGAACGTCAATTTAGATCACACGAGGTCGACAATTTCAAAATTTTCTTTGACAAATCGTTAGCCAAGGGGTTGTAGTTTAACTGTGTGCCATTTGTTTTGTCGGATTACTAACCTTTTCCTGGTAAAAACGAGACAAAACACGTGTATTTGGTAAGCTCGACGCGCGTCTTGCATTTGAGACTGGTTCCCATGACGACAACCGCAAAGACAATAGAATCGTTCCACGCCAGCGCCGATATGAATGAGCGCTACCTTCCTCGCCACAACGGCTCGTATTACGCTGCAAACCCGCTGTTGTTGATGACAAGACTGTCGTTTTAGCTCAACGCAGTCGTTCGCAACTCGAACTTAGCCCTAATGCGAGAGGATGGCCATCGGCCGCCACTCTCTTCACTGCCAGGTACCTTGCAATTTCCAGCTCGGCATCATCAACGCTGTACTCCTGTGATGTTGACTCATTTGATGATGCCTCCTCGAAATAGCCACTGGTGAAAACAAGGACAAGACAGCACCAGTCCCAGTCTTGTGTTGCTTTTGCGGAGGTGGGCATGGCTCTGTGTCGACGATAACCGTGGCAAGAAGAGCGGGATTATTGCTGTCAGTTATGTGGTTGATACCACTTCTTCGGCGATTTTATAATAAGCTTCAGACTTCTGTTCGCAAGTAATTTAATAAACAAACAGGCCAACAGAAATAAGACAAAACCAACTGATGTCCAAAGCCTGAGTTCAAAAGATTCTTCAAGGCACAAAAAACATCCAAATCCTCTTTGTAGTAGTGCCACGAAATATTGAAAGCCAGGCAGCGCGATGAGTGAGACGGTGCGGAACTGTGAATGTGTAAATGAACTGTGATTGTTACCTTAGCTTTGTATTACTCGCTCTTTAGAGCTGCTCTTGCCTCTCCGCATCTTGAAGAAGAACAATTGTCCTGATGAGCAGAGCTTCTGCTACTTTTCGTTATCTGGCTTGCAGCCTCAAGAATATCTAGTGGCAAACAGTAAATAATTAATTCGAAACAGGTTTGACAAAAGAATCCCAAAGGCAACGACGAACGAAGCACCAGTAAGCCGTGCAATTAAGTAACAGCGAAGTAAGTAGTAACCATGAGCGAGATAATTCAACGACTGTGTTCTCATAACAACTCAAAACAATCTCTTTGTAAAATTAAACTACTACTACTTAAGACGCCCAAATTGTTCCTCGAGGAAACATGGCGTGATTATATCTACTTGTTCACTGTGCTCCTCCATCTATCTCTGTTGAGCGCCAGAGAGGCCGCTTCTTTGATGGTGATGCCTACTTTGAGC
>OFHS01001430.1:0-27835 GCA_900245855.1 Calvadosia cruxmelitensis
CCCCATGGCGCCGCCCCTGGTTCATTGTAAAGTAGCTTGCAAGAGCAGGCTATTGACAGGCAGAGTGTCTGAAACTTGTAAATGTCACAGCTCGTAGAAAAAGAATCGATTTACCTATGCGGGCAATTGATGTCTTGATAATAGGGCCAATTACAGCCCACCCCAAGGGGATCGCGGTACTTAGGAAGAAAACGGCAAGTAAAACGTTCCGGTCGGAGAAACTACAGTAAAAGCAGACATCATTATGTTTGCGGAGAAATTTGCGGCAGTTATCGAAACTTAGAACTGCAAATTTGCTAAATGGACAATGTCTCATACAGTACTGTTAGGTGAAACCCGAGAGTGAACTCCTATCTACGCTAACAAGCTCAGGGGCCCACCAGAACACCACCAGAACAGTATGGATTTCAGAGAGGAAAGAGTACCATGCAGCCATTAAAAATATTTACAGAAGCAGTCAAGAAAGAGTTATGGTTTGGATCCAAGAAAGTGTATACCGTATTTGTGGATTTTCGTAAAGCCTTTGATTCCTTGTGTCGAGTACTTTCAGTGATTAACAAACTTAAGCATGATTTCGATATTAATGGAAGACTGCTGTTAATTTGATTCGTGCCTTGCTACAAGAAAACCTCATCAAGATCGATGACGGTATAAAGCTATCCGAAGAATTTACTCAACATTTGGGCGTGGTTCAAGGTGACAGTTTATCCCCTACGTTATTTCTTTTATACATTGCCGATTTAGCAGATGCCTTACGATTTTCACCTGATTTAAATTTCCTTTTCTATGCCGATGACTTGGTTATCTATTCCTCATCTCCTGTTCAAGTCCGTCATGCCTTGCACAAGTTAGAGAATTGGTCAAATAATAATAATCTGCAAGCTAACTGCGAAAAACCAAAGTAATGAAGTTCCCTCGTGGTGGCCGACTTGCCAATGATGACAAATTCCTTCTGAATGGCACTGAACTTGAGTTTGTCAAGTCTTATGAATATCTTGGCATAAAGTTTCAATCTTCCTTGTCTTTCAACTTACACCTAGAAAACAAGCTAGAGAATGTACATGTAGTAACCGGTTCCTTGTCAAATCTGAGAAGATTATCACTCGACGTTGCTCTACAAATCTTCTACATGAAAGTTACCCCCACTATGTCTTACGGATTTGAGATTGTCTCTTCTTTCCTTCTTGCTTCTCAGTTATTTAAAATTGACAAGGAAAAATCGATGTTCATCAAGAAGGCACTTTGCGTCTCAAAATTTAGTTCCACCACTTGTTCTTTCTGGTTAGCCAACACACCCACGTTTGTAGAAGATGTCAGCCATTGCTACATCTTTGATTCAAATGAACTAGACAACTACGATGCACAGATATATTTGAAACGACAAGAATGGTTGGATGGTGGGATCACAGATTCACCAGCAATGCTCTCCAGCTGCTGGCGAGCAGCAGATCGAAGTAATCGCCATTATTTCACACGAACATCTGTCTACGGATTCCACCATATTATTTGTTCCAATTTATCTAACCATGAACGTAATGTCAACTGTACGTGCAAGGAATGCGGAAAGTCTGCTTCACAATTGTATCATATTTGTAACTGTGTAAAAATCCCGTCATTTATTGAATACTTGAAAGCCATAGAATATAATGATAGATAATTAGTTAATTGATTACTGTACAAATTTTATCTTGTACTTAATCGCCATTGTACTCTGTATATGGATTGTTTAGCTGCCCATTGAAGGGCGAAATACACATCAACTCAAGATCAGGGGCTCAAAATTTGCTGCATAGTAAGGTGAAGGTATTGTTTTGTTGTGAAATATTGTGAATCATTCTTCAGAAGTCTCTGAAATGCTTGCGCTGGCATACACGGCGCTGGTAGACTTGCCATGAGCTAGAGAAAATCAAAGTAATTTATCAAGAAAAAAATAATAGCAGACCCCTAATCCAATTACAGCGGAATCGAGATAAGGTTTTCTTGACATTTGTTATTATGCGGTATCTTGTACTTGTAGTGCCTTTCCGCTGGCAATTGAATTACGCATGCGCATTGGTCTTGTTCTCCTGTCTGCTCATTGTGGAGCATCATCATGGCGTCAACCCGTCTTCGTTATCACGACTCACCGCCGGACTATGCTTGATTTTTGTCCCTCTTGGGTTAGTTTATTGACTTTTACTTTGGATTGGACATATGCAGGTACTGTTCTTTTTTCTGAGTGAGCGCTACGAGAGACCGTTCGCGGATAGAGGAAGTCTTCTGCTCAATGTCTTTCTTGTTTTGTTTTCTTCGCAGTGGGCCTACGAGGCGCCATCACTTATGCAAACCAGCTGAACTACAAATCGACTTCTGTCATCTCTGACCTTAGTCTACCGCCAGATCTCAAAGTTCGAAGGAGTAAAAGCGATAACTCCTGGTCATTTCCCGCTCACGATGTGGTTATTGAGCCTAAGCCTGCCCCTAACTCCTTTGTAGTCGTGTTGGTGAGTTTACTCCAATGCCGCTCGTAGGCTGTCGCCTGTTTGAAGCTCGGCGCTTGCACACCACTCCTTGGAGCGTCGTCCACATTCTTCTCTCTTCCTTCCCTGATTTACCTCATAAAAAATATGATTTGAGTAGTCAGTTTGTGGGATATTGATCTCTTCAGCTGCACATACCTTACTGCATTTCAATTGACTTGAACTCATTTTGTGCTCCATAGGACAGAGCTAGACCGTTTGCAATCGATGAGTTTATCTCAGAACTCGTTCGTTGCCGTTGTGTTGCTGTAAAGTATTAGCTGTACGTTCTCCGACAGGGAAAACAGTCTTCTTTCGTCTTTCCTACATCTGGATTGTTGTCGTACTCAAAATTGCTGATTCTTGTTTTGGAGCCAACAATGTCCTTGTAAATCTATGAAGCTTGCGTCAACGCTGTTTTGGTCCTTACTCCAGTAACACTATCTATATGAATAGTATTGAGACTCAATTTTCTAATTTTTAATGGTAATGTGTACATGGAAAACCCTTTTCTAGCAGAAGGCTAGACACTGCCTATATGTCCCTGACCGAGCTCACACTGGCACTGACTGCGTCTGTTCCTGGTTTTTATAAAGAAATTGTTAGTAGCCTACTGTTGACAAGACTTTGCTGCATGTAGCCTCGTAGGCTCCTAGTAGCCCTAGCTTTTTATAGCGGGTGTTAATGTAACCCTCTTTTAGATATAATTGTATTTTAGTACACCTGGGTGCAGTATTTTTCAACCTAATTAAAAGCACACACAGTGAACGCAGCTCAGATGTCAAGGACACGCTATCGTCGGTATATTTAAAGATGCAATTCTGTTTGCAGCAAAATTGTGTAACTTATTATCTATTAGGTAGTATTGTATTTAGAATGTCGCTCGGTTGCTCGCCATTCTGTAACTCGTACCTTTGATAAGTGTTCTCTGCACTTGAATGCAAGTATAAATAAGCTTTATCATCATCATATAGAAATGATCATACAGGTGTGTAGAATATTATAAAAATCAAAGAAAAGAAATAAATTAGACTGGAATTTAAATACGAAGATAGAAAAGGAAAGGGAAACATCAAAAAAGTAGCCTAAATTAACAGGAAGTACGATAATTGGATAGAGACAGTTTAGTAGCATATGTAGCAGTTAGTTACAGTGCAAATGATGTAATATGAATCAATGAAATTGTTTTCCTAATGTTTTAATGAAGCATGCAGTCGGTACAAGCCTGTCAAATACAAAATCAAATTGTTTCAAAGGGATGGAAATTGAGAATCCAGATATCGTGTGTAAAAGGGATGTTTTAGCAAAAGAAACATGAAATATGTTATTTCGTCGTCTTTGACGCTCAAACATAATTTCAGAAAAACCACTGGACACCTAAGGCTGGTGACGGAGTTCAAAATTGAAAAGTATTTTCAGCAGTATAAATCACAACATTTAAGCCTACATTGTCATGGAAAATTTATCACTCTTTTGTCGAGATAAACGCTTATGTCTTTCAAGTGAATTATTTGAATGCCGTATGAAGCCCTATTGTAAACGTTATCATGGTGTGATGAGAATGAAACCAATCACTGTTTCAGAAATGCTTGGTCTTTTTATGTCTAAAGCAGAGTACATTATAATGGTTTACTGGTGTTTGATTAATTTTCTGCACTCTTTTGCTGTGTCCGTATTTGGTTTAGCTTTGCCACAATTGTATGATGCTGCTTCTGTTTGTTTCAGATCGTTGCGTTATCTCTAGCCTATTATAAAAGGAACCGATACACTTTCTTGCACACGTTAGCCAACTCCATACGTTGGCCATCCACCAAATGCTACGAAACAGATAACAAACAGGTATAGTTACCATGGAATAGGTCTTACGGATGTCTGCTATTAAAAGTGACTGGGGATCATTTAGTTCTCACAGATCCTAACAAGTAGACATTGGGCTCCCATCAAAGCCGGGATGCTAATTAAGTGCAAAAGGCATTACGTAGGAATGATCTTTTCTGGCAAAATTAGTACTGTTATTAAGGAACACTGTTGTGATTGTCAAACTAATTAAACTAACAAATTGTATTGTACAGTTTTCTCTTGATTGTACAGCTCATTATCTAATTGTTTGTTGATTTTTGTTTTTTTCTAGACACATGCACACGGCCTACAACTGAAAATATATTGTATTTATTTCCCTAAAGATAGCAGACTAAAACAACCGGCTTATAGTCGGGCTATGTACGTTCCAGTCAAGGCAATTGTTGACTCTTTGACTGGTGGTCAAATGCATACTCTCCTACAAGATTATAATGTAACAAGCTTCACTCAGGTAAGTCAAATCATCACTACATTCTTGGAATTTACTCTAAATAATTTTGTTAATTTGTTTGATTGCAGTTTGTGTTGCGAAGCTTCTTGTTTTTATTTTGTACTTTATTGCTTTCCATGTGATTTGTTGCTAGATATGGGTCTGGTCCAGTATCAGATTGTGAGAGGAGAATCATGTAGGAATTTTAAAATTCACAGCAGCAACTTAATGGTTGTTACGTGGCGATCATGTGCTTCATGTTTTGTGTTAACTGTTAAGGGACTAGTATTGTTTTCTTCCGTTGCTCTCCGTTTGTGAAACCACTCAGCTCAATTTTTGCAAGTCATCAAGAACAAGTTTTGTAGTTGGAGATGATAAATCTTCTTGACAGAATATTAATTACATTCTAAAGAAACCTTTCCAGATTGTAGTACTTTTGGCTTGTCCTTACAGTAGCCATAAAGTTTGCAATCAGCCTTGAGTCCTTCACTGTTAGTGCACCCAGTTCCACATTAGTCATTTCACTGGAAATCAGCATCAGTATTTCATGTTTATGAGTGTCAATCCTTTCCACAGTGCACTGTGTTTTTCTGCAGGAATCAGACCCAACACTGTCGTCAACTTCGTTTGCCGTCAGAGAAGAGTCATGGTTTCCTGTTCTGCTAGCAGCTGTCCTCTCGTTCGTCTTTGTGCTGGCTGCATCGTTAACTGCTCTGGTATGCATTGTCTGTTTGTTGTCAATCATGATATTCACTATAAGCCCAAATCTAAAATGCACCACTATTATACCGCTATTAACTGCTATTATTATTATTATATTATTATTATTATTATTATATTAACTGCTACCACTTTACATCAAAATGACATTTGACATGCAAACTACAACAGGTAAAGTTCTTTGTTTCTCTGTTGCCCAAAGCCTATAGAGTTGCCTTGTATGTTAAGAGCAGATGATTTCAATTGTGTGCCCGCCAACACATCTTTAAATTGGAATAGCTTCTAGCAGAGAGAATTTGGTCGGTTCCTCAACATTTCTCCTTTCTTATCCGGGATCGGAATTGGCAATGGCAGAGCTATCAGTTAATGTCAATGTTTACCATTATTAGTAAGTCCGTGTTGTTGAATTTATGTCCTTTCCCTTTGCAGCTTTGTTGTAAGCGACGCTGTTGTCTCCCTGTCAATGATGGCCGTCGGAAGTCAGCTGAAGTCAATTCTAAACATCAAGACTTCTTATATCAACCCATTCAAACGATTGAAACCATGTCACCTCACCGGGTGCAGCCACATCCAAATGCAATGTACTCGATATCTGGATCACCTCCTAAAGCACAGCAGTGGTCCAAAGACCGGAAACGTAATCTTTATCAACAAAGGTAGTCTAATAAAGCAGTTGATCTTGGCTACTTGTTTTTATTTGTTTCTTTATTTTAATAGTTGTTTGTCGGAATCTACTGCTCAACGTTAGAGGTGTATGAACATCCAATGTGGTTTAAACTGCCATGGTGGCCTACCATCACAGATACCCTAAACAAGACAGAAGCAAATCATTTAGTTTGAAATGTTTTGGCCAGCCGAAACGGTAATTCATTTCTACTGAACGCGATGCAAGTAACACTGATGTCTGCTATTAAGTGTAGCTGGAAAACGCACGTGTGTAACTGGAGCATAGTGTTGTGTGATTCAGGGTCAGTTTTATGACAGCTAAGGCTCTTGTGATATCTAAGTCTCTGCCGATTGCTCTCTGTCCAGGTATCAATGGTGATGATTATGTGTCTTGACAGGGAGGAGAGATCACATTGGCCGTTTCCTGGTCCAAAATTACTCCGTTTCTTCATTGTTCCGTTTTGCCTTCTTCTAGGGTTGGTTCACAGTCCTCGCTTGTACTGGATTTGTCCCCAATGACACAGAGCACAGAGCTTGAATATCACATAGAAAGGTTTGTGGTTCAGCAAAGTGTTCTTACAACTGACGTTAGTTACTTTGAAGCACAAGTCGCAAGCTATTGACATTGTCTAAAGTTCACCTTGGCTTGGCGTTTTTTGAATTGTTTGTCTTTCACCATTTCTCTCAGTAAATTCGTAACATTATGAATAATTATGTGAATGAATTGCGTAGGAGAACTTTATCCTGGGATGTTTTTCGAGGCTTCTGCTGCCCTCAATAAATGCTCACATAGAATTTTATGGAACTTTTGTTTGCAGTAGTCCAACAGAAGACGTCCTTGCTAACAAGAGCAAGTTGTTGTCCTTCAATGGGTTGAAAAAAGTCATTAAGGCCAAGAAGGCTCTTTATGCAGAATTCTGGGTAAGTTTATTAGAATTATTATTGTCCCTCTTGAGTCTATCCGACAATAAAGGCCACTCTTCATAACCCCAAAATGACACTTTCTATAGAAATCAACCTGGAGAGAAAGGCCACCTGTCTATAAAGGTCATTTTCCTCAGGTCCCAAACGTGACCGTTATAGACAGGTTTCACTGTATTGGCCTTGAAAGATTTTTAGGACCTCAAACTCATGGAAGTCAGTGACTATTTGCAGACCTCACATCATTCTCAATTTCCTTTATTGAACTGTAATGTGTACATTAGGTCACCTTAAGCTTTGTTTTGCCTGTCAAAGAAGTCAGTGTATCTATGTGTAGAATGATGGTTATAATGTAGACTTGTGACTTGTGAGATGCTTTGCTGTCTATATATCTTTGTTGTTGATCGATCATGACATGATGGAATACTAATGTCATTCATTTTGTTATTTATTTCAGAGCATTCCTCCAAACACAACTTCTAGAAAGGAGAAAATATTCATGTCCAGTTTAAAGAATAGATACCCAGATATAATTCCAAGTGAGTTCTGGTCGTCTTCTGGATGGAAATTGTTTTGTCATCCGATGCATACGTTCTAATTTGGCAACGTATATATGCAGGCATGGGAATTTAGACCTTTTGTGCTGCGCTGCTGTGATTGGTTTACATGTCATGTAATGATGTAGACATCAATTGTTAGGACATATCCAGTCACATTGTCAGACAAATTTGTCGTTTTCAGTTTTAAAGATATCACACGATTCCCTTATGTCCTGTTGCCAATTATATATATTTCAACTCTCAATCACATAATAATCGAATAATCGAGAGATGCCAGCGCCAACTTATTAAAACTAGATACATGAAGATAATACTTGCTGTACTAATGTTACTGTTTAATTATATATCGGTACTTTAAAATCGATTTTGTATTAAAAGAGTAAAATTCAAAGCAAAATGTGCATAATATGTTAAAATTTTCCTCTGGTGGTATTCAATCGTGCCATCCCTCTGCTGATCATTTCTGTCGGTGGAAATGACAGCAGCGTGAGTTGTTGCCAATTGCGAAGGCCAGTAGTCTGACACCCGTCACTTTATTTTCAAAGAGCTGCTGCTAATAATAGAATTGGCGTAGGGTTGTCTTCTTGCCAATTCTCTCTGCTCTTGTTATAATTTGTGAATTGATTTGTAGATACAAAATCAGCAGTCACGCTGCAACAATTAGGACACGACCCATACTCAACGTACATCAATGCAAATTTTATCAAGGTATGATGGCTGCTTATTATGTTCCACTCGTGTCCCTCTGCTGAGTGTGAATGATTTGCTCCATGACGGAATGTGTCAGCTACAATATTTGCTGTGATTACCATTGCAGGGCTACAATCAACAGCCAAATTATTTTATTGCAACTGAAGGTATGTCGTGGCTGGTTGTACTTAGGCATTTTGTGTTAGCTCTGCTGCCTTTGTTGCGCGGAAACATCGGTATCAATCTGTGTCCTTTACACGATGTAGCCTGCTTTTTGAAGCCTGTGTTTGTCTAATGTCAAAACTAAAAAGACAATCGTTGACCATATTCATCAGCTCTCGATATGAACAGTGATATTGGCTTGCGACATCCAATCAGTATATCTTTTATTCAACTGTCCCAGGTGAGGCGATGGTGAACAACTAAAGTTAAATGCCTTTGATTTCTATTGTAGTTATCCTTTCCTGTTGTAGAGGCGCATTCGATAAGGTCTGAATACTGAATAGATACATTTGCTTGGCCAAGTGAAGCTTCAGTGACAGTGTCATCGTTGAGTGTGGTTTTCGTGTTCTTTTTGTGTACATCATCAGACTGGATGGTAGTTTGTTTCGGTCCTCTTAACTTGCTGATTTTCCTATGATTTCTTACCCAGGCCCTTTGCAAAGCACAATCCATGACTTCTGGCGAATGATGTGGGAATATCAGTGTTCAGTTATTATCATGATCACCGCATTGAAACGAAGGAACGAGGTAGGCCCACTGAATGTTACTGCTGCCCTACCCTGTTGACATCAACCTGCAGTCCAGTCTGCTTGAAGAGACCACCTGTCTTAAGAGATCACCTGTCTTCAATGACTACCAGAGGGAGCAATGAGCTGTCTTTGTCTTGAAGTGTCACTGTATGAGAGAACTAATGACGCGTCATCCGAACTTCAGAGATTTCAGTTTAACTTCTGTCTTAACGACCACTCGCCTTTATCAGCCACCTGTGTCAGGAGCCACCCTTCACTGATGCCCCAAATGTCAAGAAAGCTCATGGCGATATGCTTTACCCCCTGGAGGCGTTATTAATCTAATTTCTAAATGAAGGAATTACCATTGATCGATTTTCATTTCATGTGCTATATTTGAAAGCGCATATTTGTGTCTTCAGTTTGGTGTATACTGTAATAATCTGTTGTCGTCTTCTTTCTAGGAAAAATGCACTCAGTACTGGCCTACTGCTGGTCCAGATAGTGAGATTACATATGGCTCAATAACAATCACATATCATTCAGACACCGTCAAGGAAGGCTACAGGGTGACGAAAGTCATTATGAAGCAGGTATAGGAAGACATCCTAATCGCGTGCAGTGACAGTCCGCTAGTGTACAGAAGCGCAACAATTGGCGACATCAGTGCCAACTATTTGAACGACCAGTGATTATCTTGTGGAATGGCCAGCGCTGCATTTTTGTAGGACGCATATTGTTTCAATAAAGGCCATCAGCTCCATACCGAGTTCGGTCATGGCCGCGATGTGATGGCTGCTGTTCAATGATAATGTCTCAACTTGTCGTTGCAGCCATTTCACGAGCCTCGTCTGGTCACACACTATTGGCTGGCTTCGTGGCCCGATCATGAGGTGCCTAAATCGTGCAGCTGCTTGTTGGCATTGGTTGATGATTACCGGCGATCGCATAATCCCCCGTCTGGGCCAACGGTCGTGCACTGCAGGTAGGTGACTGAGACTGATCAGCCTGTGAATCGTTCAACTATCCTGTTGAGAGATTCTCACCACAGTTTCCGATTTGGAAGTGGTTATACCGATGTGTAAAAGTTGCATTTCATTGCTTGTCCTTCGACGGATGGTCTGCAGAACAAATTTACTAACTTGTGTCGTCTCTGTTGGGGACTAACACGGTGGCGACAACACTGCTTCATAATTTTATTTCATTAAGTCTCTGTACCTTCTGTTTGTGTTCCTCAGCGCTGGTCGCGGCCGCACGGGCTGTTTCATTGCGATCGCTATTGGCATGGATATGATTGACGTAAGTACCGACTGTCTCCATGACGACAGACGAACAGACGTTGTTCCTTTGCTGTTGTAGTGTATGTCGGTTAAGTGTAGATCGAATGAACATGCGAGTTAATGATGTTGTAGGGTATGTAATTGTGGCATATTCGATGGATGGCAGCCAGCCCGTCTGAAGGCTCGAGGGTACAGATTGCAAGAGAACGACATCATGGAATACAAGACCTTTATTACAACTGACGAAGGGTGCTGATTGGGGGTCTGAGTTGTGACGTAGATACTTGATGAGATTGCCACATTGCACACTGTCATAGCTTACAATATTACCCATAGGCAGGTCTCACTGCCAGCGATGCACCGAATCTATACTACAGACGGTGGCCTTCTGTCTTGTTTTTAGGTCATTCTAAAGCGCTACAGGGTATTACTAGTTTGGGTTCCTTAGGTCCAGTTCCACTTGTAATTAATCTGTATGTGGATTCATTTTGTCCTGTTTGTTACTATTCGCTATGTATGTTTCTATGTTCTGTGCTTCTGGTTGCTTTTAGAACGAGGGTCAGGTGGACATCTTGAAACTCGTCAGCACGATGCGCATTGACAGGTGAGCCCTAGAGGAAACCATCAAAACGGCTGATGTAATAGAATCCTTTCTCAGCGGCCATCGCTATCTATATTTGTGCGACCACCTGTCTGTAATGGCCACTTGATGACTGAACATCACCTGTCTGCGGTGGACACAACTTGGAAGTCCTCGCACAATTCCCTTTAGAAGTTAGCAATCGCTTCTGAGTGTCCTTGCTACTATCCTGGCCGCAATCGCCAAGTCAAAAACCCGCACGAAAGGCCACATAAACGAGTAGTGACAATTCGTTGCTTAAAAATTGTGTCTGCTGATCAATTTGTTCTGGTGTGAGAATGTCACCACATACGGTCGCTAATGACAGGTGGCCGTATTGCAACTGAAGGGGCTCTCGTGAGACCTCGAGTGCAGCAAGAGGGACTCGTGTCAGTTGACTTGAAATCCCGTATTGGGGGTGGCGGGTATTGGATCGATGAAACTCAGCTATCACTGACCATCTTCGCGTAGAGGAAACCGAAGCCTCTGGCACTGTACATGGCCACGGTTAACAGTTTAATTGTATTATTCAAATCGATCCAATTGCCCATTCATGTTTTCTGTGTTGTTTTGAAGCAGTACGTCATTGGTGGCGTTTCTTCATCTGCTAAATCAAGCCATGGCAATTCGTAGCTTCACATAACAAACAAGAGCACTAGTTTGAATGTTTTTATTTCCTTTAGGGATTTACTTTGGTAGCTTGTCAAAATGGAAGCTATGTCGATGGGTCACGGAAATTGTATTCCTGTGTCTGTTATATTACAATCCTTGTGAATGTTCGTTTTGTGTTTTATTTTGTCGTGTAGGGGTGGGATGGTTGAGAAAGACGGTCAATACACGTTCATTCATTTGGCCTTGTATGAATACTGGAAGCGTCACAGGCCACAGTCTGGCCCATTGATGTCAGCGGACGACACACTGATTGAAGAGGCGGAAGAGGCCCAAGAAGGATCGAGAAATGTCTTTGCATGGTGACATTGAATTATACAACCCCACACTACACACGCCTTATGTGGTGCACACGGCATGGCATGAGCTAAATTGCGCTGCTACTGGAATTATTATTATAATTATTATTGTTATGACATCGTACGCTATCATGCGTCACATATTTGGCATAATTTATGATGCATGGCATATTTTGTTGGGAATACAAACGATAATGAAATGATTATGCGTCGTTGTTTGTGTCAAGGATCATTCCTCGTTGCTTAGGCAACCTAATGCAGAGAAAACTGATGCGAAGAAGTCTAATTGTACTTGCTGCCATTTCTTACTGCTCTGTTGAACTGCGCACTAATCAACGGAAGACTGTCGTTCTTCAAATCAGCATCGACTCGCCACGCGATACTCGAGCCACGAAGATTGCTACAGCAGGGAAGCCTGGACTCTAGTGACCAGTCTCTTTCTGCCACCCTTGATATAATTGAAGCGATCTTCTGCTTGGCCGATGACGCTTAAAGATGACTTTTCACCAGCGCTATTTTGAGGAAGACGCGCTTGTAGGAGGGTTTCGACAGAATCATAGTCTTCGTTCCATCATTGCTACTCCTCTCGTCAGTCAATATGTAAGTTGCATGTTTATGCAAGCGGTTTTCGTATCATTATTTATCAGAATTTATCCAGTTTTGATTAATAATCATTTATTGAATAATTTAAATATGATTTGTATATTAATAGCATTTTTCAACGAAGGAACCAGCAGGGAAAGAATTCCTCAGTGAGCCCTACAAATTAGAAAGAAGATACTTTCAAAGTAGCAGGTTGTCATGCACACGCGATTTGCCAGAAAGTCAATTATTAAAACTGATTCAATATGAATGTTCATCAAACGATATAATAAAATAAAATCATCTTTTAAATAAAAATTAATGATTACAGGGAATACTGAGAACTGAGATTTCTTCCCGCAGATCTACATTCGACTCAAAGAAACACTGATAAAGAAGGAGACTTGAAATGTTGTATATTTCGATAATTTACGATTGTCATTTCTTGTTAGAATGATAAATAATATGACAACATCTTCGAATGATCGAAGTTGGAAGAGACAAAATGGGGTTATGTTCATGCTTCTAATAAAGTCGAATGAAGCGATTGTTTTTCAAATGACATGTATAGCGTCGTCCATCGAATTCAATTTGCCAACTGGACTTGCTGACTGCCGGCATCAAACTATAGAAATTCTTCTACACTGATTACCCACAGGTGGAAATGTTTGCATCAATAGATCGAATATATAACACTCTCGTTTCTTAGTTGGACAGAACACCCCAGGAGTTGGATTGTACAACAGTTTCTTTAGAATAAATATTGAATCCAGGCTTTTCTTGCTCATGGATTGGGGCCTGCAATAGAAAGACAATCGAAAAGTTTCAGAAGCAATGAAATATGAAGAAAGAAGCTACACGCGATTCTTTCTTATCAGCAGTTTTCACAGAACATTCGCCCAAGGCATTGAACAAGAACATCGTTGGAGTTGCTAGAACAGATCATCCAATATTGATTTTCAAATATAAAATCAACGGATAAACATCAGAAGCATGCTTTCTTGCCTGTGGTAAGCTCGTAGGCGTAGTTGGCGTGGTCCTTTCCGACGGCGATGAACGAATTGAAGTTTGGAGGGTTGAAGCCAGCAGCGACGCATCTGTTTGAGGTTCCATCTCTGTTCAGCGTGTCCTTCGTTGGACTGGTCCAGCATTCACCTATAAGAACATACAGTATCTATGAGATGCGAAAGAGCGAAAGTTGCTGTTGAATGATGTAAATACCATCCAATGAACAATCAAACCATCCGATGAACCGAATTCCATTTTATACGATATCATAACCTCCTAATCGGATATTATCGAAACCAATCATGTTTGCAATATCTAATTAATTGAAAGGTTCGCTCACTTCATCGAACTCTAAAGGGCGTTATGAATATTCTCACCGTAGAACTGGATCGAGAAATACTTGTGTCCGATGCGCGTGGCTTCCTCTGCACATCTGCAGATCATCAATGGACTGTAATCATTCCAATACTTCCAGTCAATCAATCGACCATTCCAGTTTGGAATAGAATAATCCCTCTCATTCATGGCATAGTTGAGCAGAGGTCTGGGAGTGAATCCAAGGTCGGTGTGGCAGCCAAGCGGTTGATAGTATGTGTCGCAGTCTGGGAACGAAAGAAAGAGCGCCAGTACAGTATAAGCAATAGCACATCTGTATGGGGTTTGGGTTGCCATGGAAGCTACGGCGAATGTTCTATTCAACAGTTGCGATAAGGCGTCGCATTGTCAACACTGCTGCAATTCATTACTGTGATGGTGCATGATGTATCTTGGATTACGTTTCACTTCGTGGTTTAGCCTCGAATACATATATCTAATTATATATCTAATAATATATTCACATAATTTATTTGCTTCAATAAGCATCTATACGCTGCTAAGTTTCGTTTACATCACATCACCTGTCTTACCATCTGGCCCTTGGCTGAACTAAGCGCATCAACCTACATTGTTTAACGACAGTTGCATTGGGATATAAAAGGTCTTACGTGTTGGTGCGATTCTGTAGATGAAGTTCGCTTGATGTTTTCCCATGCAAACCATATCTCCGTCTTCGCACGGTGAGTAATCACCATTGACGCAATAATGCACTTGACCATGACGGTCGAAATCAATATGGCCCTTCTGCGATGACCAACACTCGGCTGAAAAATAATAAAAAGTTACACTCGTTACAGATGAACTACGGTTCGTTCCAATTTTGTCTGGAGTAATGCATTACTTAGAGCGTTATTGTGTGCAAATATATCCAATCAGATTTAACTTTGTGAATGACTGAATTTTCTTTCCCTTATTACCAAATCTCTATCTGCGTATATTCATGTAAATAACCTCGTTGTTATTGTTCTTATTTCCATATTTTTATGTGCACAAAACACCTAGGCAATTAGAACACAACAAATATGGACGTTGAAATGGGTCACATTGGACTGCAAGATACATCCAAAACACCAATCTACAATTCAACGATCCCTACAGAGATTACATAATTTGTGCCCCATATGGGCCGCTCGGACGATTGTCAAATGACAGATCTATTGAAGTTCCGCTTACCATAAAACTGAAGACCAATGACTTTGTATCCTAAATTGTAGGCTTTCATCGCACATCTAGAGACAGAATGATGTTCAACAGGCAATTAGACCTTGCCACTGAAAATGTTAGCAACCTTTCTAAGAGATAAACTGGAAATCAGTTCTACAGTAGCAGAAGAAAGTTTGAAACCTACATTAAATTGATGAATAAAACGCACGGATGGCTGCACCCAGATACCGTGGTCAAAGGAAAGGTGCTTTTTATGGGACTTCACATGCCCTGACATACTGGCCCCTACACGCCCCCGCGAACGATGAAGTCACCAGGAGCAGCTGCCACGAAAGCTGAAGCCATCAAAGACACAAAATACAAAGATCTAAAAGACCAATTCATATTCGCACCGATTGCTGTCGAAACCCTAGGAGAATTTGGCCCAATAGCCAAGGCCTTCGTTGAAGAACTAGGCGCAAGATTGAGTGGTACGAGCAAGGCCGATTTCATCGCAAACCTAAGCCTAGCCATCCAGCGTGGAAACGTCGAGAGCGTCCGCGGCACATTTGCCAAAGTTGAATAATTGTTAGAATTAGTGCATTTAATTTATATTTGTATTTAAATAAAATAATTTCGAGAATAAAAGAACACGGACACATTAAATTGATTGAAGCTACGTCAGGCATAAGGTCGTAATTAAATAACTATGTCACTTGTTATAAATGTGCTGCACCTCATATGATGATGATGTTCTCTTTAAAGTAACACATTTCTTGTCTTACCCTCAACTAAATCACTTTCTTCTTCTTCGGAATTAATTACAGTACAATGATTACTCTTCAAACTAATGAAATGCCTTTGGCTGACAATTTCAAAAAAACATTTGGTGGAAAACTGTGAGAACTAAAAAGAATCAATATGAAAAAATAAAATAGATAAATTCCCACAACTTACGAGCACATGAATTCTTCAAGGAAATTTGCGTAATTGAACCAGTCGACCAGACTTCCTGAATAGGCAAGACTGTCTACATCTTTCGCATTCATCATCTTGGAAAGAAAGCATTTTCATTAGTGCATTTCAGGTTTACGTGACTAACCAAAATTCAATATTTATTAGTAACATCACCATAATAATATCATTCTTAATTCCTTCCATTAATTTGGTGTTTCTCATAATTATATACAATGCCGCTGTATCCATAGTTACATGATTTCATTAGTTGATAATTTCATCGGATATTAATTAAAGCGGCAGAGATGACAGAATTTCCCCCGAAGTGAGGGCTGCTTTTACAGACGGGGGTGAAGGGGTTGTGAATGTATGTGTTTGTAGGACCTCAGGAGAGATCTACTAAACTAAATTTATGGTGATCTGTGATGAGACTAGTAAACACGTATGTTCATAGATATACAGCAGATGCACTGTGATTTCTTATCTGAACATAAAGTTGATTCTCCCCCACAGTGTGCAGAGACTGATGCCACCCCAGCTTCAAGCCCCACTAAATCGAATTCGAACGCCATTCGCAGGGCGTCGCTGTATTGAATCACTGGCATTGAGTAACCATGGTAATCGTACCTGCACTGGCATTGCCCGATCGACGACGCTGTCTCTATAGCAACCAACACGCTCCATACGGATAGGACAATCATATTGAACTGAAAATGAGAAAGAATTAATTAAAATGAAATCACGTCAGCTCCAATGCTAAATTGAAAACTGTTTGTTCCTGTTTTATCAATAAAACACTATTCTACGATGTTCTGAAGCAGTTCTTTGACGCACGTTGTGCTAAATCAAAAAGTCATTTCTCCATTGCATAACATTCCGTATTGTCTTTGCGTGTATGACCTAGTTTTAAATTCAACTGCCGTGTGTTCTGTATAGCACTCGAGCAATTGTATTTACGTTCATTTTATTTACAAACTTGCAACTCTTCAACAACAGCTCAATGATATTCTCAACATCAAACTAAACGCACAGATTATGATGACTATGAGAATTTATATGGATTGGTATTATTGATAGGGCGGAGGAGCTCCTTCAGAACCAACGGCATCCATACCCGTTAGCCAGAGCAGAATAGCCACATGACGTCGCTGTGTGTACGCTTGCCCCATACAGTTTGATGTGGATGAATGCGCTACTGTTCTGTGCTATGTCAAGTCTCACCGTTCAACGGTTGTCATCCTACCTCTTTCATGGATTGATTTGAGTATTGTCAATGTTTTCTATGTAAATGATAGTTTCCGTACATTGTATTCGTTTGGATGTTTATCGTTAATTTTAGCTAAACTTATTAGCTGCGTTCGTTATGTATGGGTCCCATGAGTACAAGCCATGGGCTTACTGCGTTGGGCTCACAATAAATGATGATGATGATGTTGATGTTGACGTCAGTGTATACTTTCGAATGAATTGTGTTCAGCTCCTAGGGCTGAGTGCACCGCAGCTGTCTTGTCGTCACACAGCCATGGTAATTATTCTATTGCATATCACACACTGACAGACTAGATGGGTAGTTTATGCAAATATATCCAGGGTTGATAATTTACAGCTTGTCAACTTACAGGCAATCGCCGTTCCAGCGCCATAAACGAACAGAAGAAGAACTGCCTTCATTCCCATTCTGAAAGACAATGTGACGAAGTTTATGATATAGACACACATCGGAATATGGAATAAACCAAGTGAAAGATTGATGGCCTCAACTCCATCACAAGTGAATGAAAGCTGACGTTAACACGGCTGGATTTACAAATATTAGTAATCAAAATCTCACCAGCTATATATTTGCACTAAACACCAACGATTTCAGTGTGCGATTTAAACATCAATGACAACACAAGAACAGTTGAACGGCCAGGTGGATTATAATAATCCATTGACCACGAGACTCAATACCTCAATCATTCTAATACTCAAATCATCTAGTTCAATCTCAGTTAAGATGTATCACAATTGTTACAACCTTATAGCTTACGAACTCCTGTTTATTTGTATCAGCAAACTCAATTCCAATTTTAATTTGTAGATCGAATGGCTCAAGACAGTTAATGTGACGTTATAGTCCAAGCGCCGATTAAGATTGCCATTCGTTTACTGTAGGCGAAACATAAGAGAGCGTTGATGTCCTGCTAATACTGTTTAGATACGGTTGGACGTAATTCGTAGAAAAAATGACGAGCCTTAATCAAGGTACAAGCATGATTTACAAATTATGAAGTAAAATATTTGAAATAAATTATTCTATTTAAATGTCACGCTTTAAAGTAGGAATCAGTAAATGTATGATTCTAAGTCACTTCTATTATAGACTAACATGTTCATTGCAGATATGGTTCAAAGCATTCGGATAGTGATACCGATATGGACATTAACCTATAGTCCATAAACAAGTAATTTTGTTAAAATAACGGCAATTGTACTTACAAATCCATAGCTTCTGCGTTGCAGTGGAAGTCCGATGTCCTGCATCAACAACTTCTTCGCGTAGATACAGAAGGAGGGGTCGAAGTAGCGATGTCTTGAGCTGATTAACGCGCGGCTTCTGTTAAATCGATATCAATCGGGATCTGCTAGGCAGGGGGCATTCATGAATAGGGAAAGTGAACCACGCCTCAAATTCCTCTCCATTTCTTCATATCGTATTAAGAAGCAAACTGGGGTTCTATTCGGTGATCAGATCCTTAGAAATATGCCAATTACTCTTTGGTTTCATTTTACATGATACATTCGGATGAGATAATGACTTACTTCTGAGCAAAGGTTGCAATGCATTTTATACCCGACTAACAGATCTCAGTACATGGTAACCAATGGAGACTGAGCAGATAAGAGCGTTGAACCTCACCGTCCGTTACTCTATATGTGCCTGCCTTGCTTCTTAAAACGCAACTGCCACGACCAGTTTAAGCTATAACGCAGTCTACTGCTATTTAACTTGGCCTCCGATGCTTGACATTGTCGATCCCATTATTTTATATTGTTGAGCACTACGGGCTGCTAATGAACTGGTCTTAATGCAACATTGAATCGTAAATTAGCTGAGCTGAGTCTTTTCAGTCGATTGCCAGGCACGTGACAGCAGATAGGTTTGCCATAATCATGAATGGATATCTCAAGTATCTGAATGATACAATTTTGCATTCGCATGTATCGTGTCTGTAGCCCTGAAGATCGCCAGCTTAACTCACACAGCAGGATGTAAAAGCAACAGAGCAACGCAGTCAGCCTCGCAATGGAGACCATCTATCGCTTATCAAAAGCTCAACGTGTCAGCGTTTCAGAGCACGACACGCCAACAGCCCACATTTTACAGATAATTGAAAGGGATGCTATAGACGCTTCAAACTGGTGAGAACTTCTACGCTTGTCATAAGATATTGGGTTGTACGTTATAACAAAGAGAATTTTATTTGAAGTACGCCATCATAGCTCTTGCAGATCGACCATTCGGACGACGCTGTGGGAAATTGATCACAGCACGTGATTTACAGATGTCCTTTGGGATTACAACGGATTATGGAAACCCCTTCACCTCAGTCACGTGATTGATGATATCATCTTGACATATGCATGCATATAAAGTATCATGATCACTCCATTGAGATCAATTAATCATGATAATATCAAAATGATTTCTCAAGAAAACCGTTTGTGTTTCCCGGCTGTCGCATATTGGTGTCAGATGATTCTACCGGGATAGCTCCATCCAAAGCACAGCTCTATTAAACGTTTTGAATCAAGATCAAATATGCAAGTACGCTTGAATGTGATAATTTGAAAATGGATGAAAAGAAACGTAATGCCCTGATTCCAGGACTTTGTAACATCCGAATACTGATCTAGAGCTGATGACCACAGCAGATGATCAACTCAAGGAGTTCCAGTTTATCACTTTTATTCTCTTACACTTTTGAACCGAGCAATGTTTTCTGAAAGTTTGACGAAATTATCGCTGAGGAATGGGCACCTTGAATTGCCCTTGTTTGCCTTTGCAAGCCGTTGTGCTCGAGTGGATCGAAATGATCGATTTCAGTCTCTTGGGAGCCGTAGAAGAGTTGAGGAACAATGCGCAGCATTCGACTCTGGTTGAAGCTGTGTAGCAGGCAGAACCAGCTGTTTACAATGTTCTCATGTTCTGAAAGTTGATTTTAATATAATTATGTTCACGTAGGAGACACTGCTTTATGGGCTAAAACAAAGAACTGTGATTTGTATTGGACTAATTAACCTCCACCCAAATGCGAAGCAACGACGCTGGACGCAGCTCCGTTAGCAGCGCGGACCAGCTAGTGTCATATATTTCTGCTATTTAAAAAATGTTTATTTATTGAACATCCGGGAAAATAGTCTACAATAAATAAGTCAAAATTGATTCTATATACGATAAAACTTATCTAGAACTATCTACAAATTACTCAATAAAATTATGTGAACGTGAACATGATAATTGCCAATAATTACTACTTTAAAAGTCCTAAATGTCTTCCGGCTAGTCTATACGCAGGGCAATGTTTCCAGAACACTGATAGCATTTCCCTCTGGATGCCAAGTCTCTGTAACTTCTTGCAACAGTTATGGCAAGTTTCTGCAATTGTCTAATCATTAACGTACAAATGTTTTTCATCTTGCTGTATTTAGCTAAAACAAATGTCTTTATTTCGAGTATATTTCCCAACTATAATGATCTACTGTAAATCAAGATGGCTGCGAATGACGTATTACGAGGAACGCATGATTTTAATTAATTTGACTACCAGATCGCGTGCCATTGAATAGCGGTGCTGGAATGATAGAAACCTCGTGTGGATGACATGGTCCGTTACTGATCGATCTATTTATTTTTTTTACTCGTAATAAATGACGACGAAGCTCTTGAATCATAGTAGCGCACCTTGTTTGTTGTAAATAGGTTTTGATTGAATTTCCTTTTATGCAAGGCAATATTAACACTAATAAACGTCAGTATAATTATATCGAAGTCGCGAGAGACACTGACCGAATCTGAGAGAACATTCACGGAGGCTACTTGGTTGATTAAACATTTAAACTTGTGTGATATGATTTATTTAGATTGATATTTTTGTACATAGTTATAAGAATTATCTTATTCATTGTTGTTATTTGATATTATCTTGAATAATCTGGTGGTTGTAACTCTGAGTTACTGTCTGATCTGTTCGTCGTTTGTGCCGATGCATGAGTATTTCAACGCGTCTGCTCCCAGGAATCACGAATGGGCCAGAGCAAAATCTCCTCTACTCATGTTACATACGCACTTCCTCGAACTCCCAATTCTTACAATAGGAATAGGCAGGCGTTATACAATAACTGAAAATGTAAATTCCATTTGTAGATAGTAGATTAATGCCTAACCATGATAAATTCTCAAAAGTTCAAATTAATATTACCGTTTAAACAAGCCTATTCTAGAAAACTACTGGCAATAGTACTTACAATATAAATAACACCCATTGGGCAGGGTCCCTAAACGCTGGCAGCCCTAAATCCATCAGACAAGCTTACCTTCCAAATCAATTATAGAAGCGCGATCTTTTCCTCTCTCCTCGATCATCAGCTTACATAGTATATGACTTAGAAAGGTTAACAAGTTGTATGATGATGGCGTGTTCTTTACCAAAATCAACCATATGGCATCCCGACTGATTGAGAATATTAGTTTTTTCTAGCATATTGAATAATGTGTTTATCATTCATACGATGTTTTGATTATATTATGTAGTACTTCTTAGCTTGCTTGTACTGTCTCTTGTTGGAGATCAGACTATCTGGCCATCAGTGTCCTGTGACGGCGCGAAGATATTGTCGGTGACATACATCAAGCTTTTCCATGAGAGTTCACTCAAATCCTGGATTCACGCATCAATATCTTCCAAAAAAACTGAAAGGCCATAATATTGTTTCACATAGATTCGATGTGCAGCAATGTCAAAGAAGCTGCAGACTATAGAGCCTTGCTCTTCTTTCACATTTCATCTCACCAATGGGTATGCTTGATTATGGCTTGACCAGGGGGACACAGGTGACCTATGGTTTGGCCATACGACATTCATGAACAAGTGTGCGTCTTTTAGTTGTTCTGCTGCTAGGGAACATTCTATCGAGGAACAATCTAGATCGTGTTCTAATAATAATTATCTTCTCGGAAATCCACTGACATTTCCGCTGTATGTCTCATTGGAGATGTTGTCTGTTTTATTAGATATTTCCTTACAGCCGACACAACTGCATATTGCTGTGTACAGTATATGCTATTAACCGAATAGTCTATTATAGCCGACATTCAGACCACGTGATTCAGACCATTTACATCGATTCATTATAGCAGCGCAAACTATGTTCAAGTGTGCACATGCGTAGGTCTGTTTACTTGATTGCTTGTTTCATTTACGAGACTTTATTAATGATCTCAGTTAGATCAATTAATGTACTAGTGATCAGTTTGTATTCGCATCTATAGCAATTGAAACCATCTGGGGTTATTTTGCCCATCCGCCAAGGCTTTTCCTGACGAACTATAGGCACCAGAATGAGGACAAGCAAGGGCTATTTCATCGCCAACTTGAGTTCGGCTATCGAGCGCGGAAACGCTGAGAGCATTCGCGGCTCATTTACCTAATTTGAATAATTTTACTAATAAATGAGTTTAGTTTATATTTGTATTTATATTAATTGTATCCCACTTGGACTTTTTCAAACTCAGTTTGTAATATTTGTTTGAATTATGGAATAAATGGTTGAGCCCTTGGAAAAGACTAATGCCTGCCCTTAAAGTGGTTATCACTTTGTTTTGAACGCAAGAAAGAAATTGAAGCACTCTCACGAAAACCTTCCCTGGGAACGACCAAATTGATTATATGCACTCCCTTTTATACGAATTTCAAGGAATTATTTCACGGTTATGTTCCAAAGAGAGGAATTATAGGGGCAATGAATATCACACAGACATCAGTGAGCAGCAGATGAATACGTTGCCATGTCAATCTCGTTTGTCAAGCCCGAATACAAAATGGCAGTTCTGAAGGTCTTTCTCTGTCTTTCGGTAGAATTTCTTAAAAAACTTTAGCTTTTTTGACTTTAAAGAAGCAGGAATCTTTAGAAAGTTTAAGAGTGAAGTATTTGTGAAATATTCGATCGACTTTGACATAATTAATATTCAAAGTCCGCATAGGAAGAAGCAGCCTGCCAGTGTGATAATATGAATTTATTTACGTGAACTTTTCAAGTTTGTTTTGAGTTTATGAATTAGCTAAATATTACTATTTTATGATTGTTCTCTCTTGCTTCATGTTTCCCGACACGAGCATCCCCAAGGGGCATCTTGATAACCCAATCTACCACCCGATTATGGCGCTATCTATTCCTCTGATAGCGGTGAGTTGATTTATCCCCGAATAGGCAAGTCAACATCCTTCGTTTCGATGGCAACGGACAAGGAACAGGGCAGCCAAATGTACTCCTATGGTAGCGTCTTCCCTTCGGTGTAATGACGAAATGAATTCACTCGATTCTAAGCGGATGTCCATCATTGTCATTAGAGATAAGTGAAGTCTTAGTACCAAATTCAGCGAATTATTCTGAAGAATGTATTGAGTAGTAAATAGATTAAGTTACCCACACTTAGTCATAATAAGCTTATCATGTACTTAGGTGTCATTTTAAAGAGAGTAGATTGCGCTACATTTTTGTTTTCCTGTTGGGATCATATATTTGCCACTGGAGGAGAGTAGATACAATGACAATTCACGTGCAGACTTTACTTTCGATGATAGATTTTCTTATAAATATAATTAAACTATTAGAATGACTGAAAGAGTACTCTTGGATGAAAATGATCAATTTGTGACAAGGCTCAACATCAGCCATGTTATGAGGTTCAAAGAGTTTCCGAAATAAATTTCACACCATTATATTTATTCCTATTTGAAAATTACTTCCGTAAAGTATTTTCTGTCGTATGTATTCTCCAAGAGCACCATTGTTCTGTGATTTATGCTGCTTCTGGTCTGATGATAGCAAGTCAACGATAGAGATATTGCTTCCGTCCATTAACTGTCGCTTGGCAGCCATATAACATGACGATTGACGAAGCATAACAAAGGAAATCTTTGGGTTTATGTCAAAAGAATTATACGATAAAATTGTCAGCAAAATACATTTTAGAGCATCGTGTTTAACTTCTTGTCTTCTATTTTGCATTTAATAAAACTTGCTTTCTGTGAGCAATTACGTATTGACATTTAATATGCAAGCGCACTACACACTTCCTAAACTTTATAAACTCTGGATTTACTGTTTTATTGCAAGAATAATCATCGCAGGTAAAAAAAATGATGAGAAGAATCAGTAAATTAAATCCTATAGCCTGGAACAGTCCATTTTGCTTTCGTTAAATTGAGATTCTGAAAAGTTTTATTGCCTCGACCAAAACCTATGGTAGATCACGCCACACCTAATTAGTTACCACAAGTTGACACTCGGCATTTGCTAGCAATTTATTCGTGGTATTATGGCAAGGTAAATGAGGTGTCTTGAGCTACATGCTATTATTCCATAGCAAACGCATAAAAGAACAGTAAATACTCATCTACACTTGGATCGTCTCACTTTATTTCAGGATGATTATTATAATAGTTAAATTTAATAAGGAGATGATGTCGTGGAATGGAATGAAGCATAGATTTCAAGCCATTTCGGAGTAACGTTTTATACACAGTGGTTGAGTTCATTGACATGTCAATGCTGTTCGTGAGTTCTTATCAAGGCCAACGAAACCACGAAGTACAGTATAAGCGGAAGGAGATATGCCGTCACCTGCATGGGAGGTATAGCTTGTATTATTTAGACTTGTTTATCACAGCAAAAATAAGGGCTGCAGTGTGGCACATATGTGTTCCCTGTCAAGTGAGTCAGCATAGATGGTTCTGATGTGCAAACATCACTCTTATCGGCGCACCATTCAATGTAACTGATCTGTGTGGCATCGTTCAAGAACAAGGAAGCACGTCACGTTTGCCTTTGTCTAATCAGGAGCTACGATGACAATTTAAAATCCCATCACGAATAACATGTTGCAAATTTACCTTACGTCGCTTAATCCATTCTATACCTGAAAATAAAGAATTTCGGTACACGGGAACTTAGTTATTTATTACTAAAGATGCTTCCAATGCTATCCATTGATCCAACTGTACAATGACATTTTGCCAGCACATGTAGTAGAATTATTCATAGAGAAACTTCAAGTTCTACTCTTGAAATCGACGGCAGACGCCACTAGCATCTGATGAATTTAGAATTAGGAAACCATACATTGATGTATGTCTTCAACGTAAATTGATGATCATTTTAACGCTTAATTTAGTTTAGTGGTCAGTTGATTACTTTGAAGCAGAATAAAACGCGTTCCATACATAAAGTGTCGTTACATTGATAAATACAGCCAAGGGGGCTTGGGGTGCCGTAGTTTCCCCTTGTTCGGGGAAAGCTAGGAGCCGCCATCTGGTAATGTGCAATAGCTCTGTCAGGTAAATTAAGAACTGAAACTTGACAATCCTTTTAATTAGTCGTGACACTACAAGTGGGAAAAGCCAGATGCGGAGCTAATTGTGACATAAATAACGCTCCGAAAGACTAAATTGCTACCGATTTCAATGTTGCATGAGCTGCCGGTAAATCGGAGAATGAACTCCCTATGGTTTGAAGAGTGCTTGGTGACCTCAGGACAATCACATGCAGGTTTCCTATTTTGTACGCTAGGGTGTGAAGGACATTTAGGTCAATGTGTGCATCAGCTCAAGACCTGTAAGTGTATGCTGATGTCAAATGATCGCTTGCACAGTTTCATGACTTCAGTGGGCGTCAAGGCGTAGACTTCAATTGATGCTAAGAAATGTTTCTCCTTCCACTCAGACCTCCGTTAAATATATCACCGATTAAACGAACAGTTCTATAGAGGGGCTCCATTCCCCCTACCCTGCAGGGCGTCAATATCATGCCGTGTCGTTAGTCTTTCCAATTTTTCATTTTCAAACACGCACTCCTTTCATTTTCCGGCTGGGACAGTCCTTGGGTGATTCTTGGCATAAGTCGAGCTAAAGCAACGCATCGGATATGAACAAGACATACAGAATCTACCCTCGCAGCTTTTTCATAACCAGATTCGTAATGTCTATCTGAGTAGAATATTTAAAAGCACCAAACATCAATATCAAGATTGATGAGTTGTGATTCGAATTGCAATAATTATACTTTCACTGCATCTATTATTAACGACTCATGTTATGCTATAGTTTATGAGTTCTTATAGAAAATACGCTGCTTATTGTTTTCCGCAGTCGGGGAAGCCTAGCTCCTGCTCGAAATTCTCTGGCGTGTACAATGTCAATTACAGCATTTGTCAGATATAGCCATGGCAACTGTACACAATGACGCCCCAAATAAATTCAATCTGGGTGGGACATCGTGGGCCTCGAAATGCAAAATGGAGCCAACAGCAAACAATTTGAGATAAAATAATCACAGAATAGGAAGTTGAGGTATTCTTCGATAAACTATCTTGATGCATTCCTCGACAGAATTAATCACTGAAGCACAACGACCTCATCTGTGCCAAGTGGCGCTACTTTGTTAAAAAATATGATTTGCATCGCAATTCATATCACTTCCATCGATAAAACGAAAGAAAGAATTGAAAATCATAGAATCTATTCTCTTAATAGAATGGCGGTTCATTCATTGTATATCACCGCCTCTTTTTAATTCATCCACTATTGCTGGTTCTGCTGTTTGACAGAAGGTGATACACTGTCATTCTATTGGATGGCAGAGACCCAATTCCCTCTTGTTTCAAAACAATCCTAAACGAGTAATCAGCTTAATTAACGTCTGCGGAAGACTCAGCGGCCCTTTCTGTTTGGTCTCGATCAAGTGTTGATGCTCTTAATGAGTGTATTTGTCTTATCTGTTGCCATGGCAAATGGGAGTGTGGTTCGTGGCACCCTCGCAGTCCAGAAGAAGGTAATAATTCACGCTCATTAACTCACTAATGACAAGGTATCAGTCGACAAGATCTCATAAAAAGAGCGAGAGCTTCCCAACTTGCTCATTCGTCGAACATCTTCTACGAAGCAGTCATGGTGAGCTGGTAAGTAGGCAACACTTCCAAAGATTGTTTAGCATTTAAAACAGAGTCCATTTTTCAATTCAAATGTTGGCAATGTGAGCCATAGTATCAGTTGCATTGTTGGTTACATCGCCAACATCCGTTGTTATAATATGGTACTTTTTCATTTGATTTCTTAGGATTATCGTAGTGGCTGTTGCCATTCAGTTGTCGTACCTCGCAGCAAATGCCGGTGGCTGTAAGTTGCTCTGTTGTTTATGAATGAGTATTTGTATTTAGGGTGCATACAATTGCCAACATCATAATAGCTAAAAAGTCTGTGAATACTATCCATTATTGGAAAGTTGGTTTTGCATGTCTTGGCTAACGCGCAAAATGAATGCTTCTGGGGCATCCTTTTCCTTTCAGTTTTAATAAGTTGATTTGACCTCCTTTGACGGATAATGATCTCAAAGGGGATGCGTTAGAGAGAGCATTAGATAGATAGATAGATAGATTTTTATTCGACCATCAAAACAATGTTAATTACATACAAATATGATTGAAGTATAAAAAAAAAATACATGGTCAGGATCATCCCGTAAGCACAAATGCTTGTTTGTTTGGGAAGCCCTAGAATTACAG
>OFHS01001431.1:17118-27821 GCA_900245855.1 Calvadosia cruxmelitensis
AAGCATTTAGCTATTTAGATAGATGGATAGTTTATTTAAGATCATGTAGGACAACGTAATAAAACAATAAAGCATTAGGAAATACATCAAGAAAACATTACACAATCATGGTCATCTCGTTAACACACAATGCTTGTTTAGTTATTTGTTTGCTGATTTGCTACATAATTAGGCAAAACTAGCTTATTTGCTGGGGAAGGCCTGCAAACAACAACAAAATATTCGGTTGTCAACCGATCAGGTTGCCAGAAGGCAGGAGCTAAACTGACAAGCTAAAATTCTTCATTAATGCAAGCAGCATCCTAGTGAATTTCTTACTTGATCATAGAATCGCGGGTCCTTTGCAGCGTACTGTTCGCATCCAGTAACACCAAAGCTAGCAAATGCTGGGAAGTATGGGTCGTAGAAGGAGTCAGTGCTTTGATCAACAGTAGCAATGGTATCATGAGTTGAATCTGTTNTAATCTGACAGGGGTTGTTGGTACAACCTGCTTGTTATTCTGGTAATCATTCCACTGGCGTACGTTTGAGCCACTTGGAGGATTCTGATTGTCAATAGAGCCAGGGTTGCGACACACAGTGCCAGACGAGGATGGATTCGACCTGACAGTGGCAAAACAACAAATAATCTTGCAATAGCATAGGTGAAAGAAAGAAAGATTTTGCGTCAGCGTCGCCGGCGAACCTGCTTCGCTATACGAGCGGCGCCGATCCACGATTCTCAGCCCTTCAGCCGGGAGGGTCTTTCGACCTGATCGCAGGGCGGGGGGCTAGCCCACCAAGGCAGATGCCCTACTACGCTCCCGTTTCTCTCGCACCGAAGTGCTACTTCCCCGTCCATTTTCAATAAGATATCGTCAGCGCTTGTGTCGTTGGCCCCCAACTCTTGTGTTCCAGTTAACTATGCCATTTATTCAGGCGTAGAAATTGTAAACAGATCCTGAGATCCCAGTTGGCTTGTCGTGCCAAAACACACCCGACGCCTGTCGCTTCGGCACAATTAAATATTCAAGAGCTACGACGGAAGAGTGAAACCGTGTGCTCCGGGTAGGGTTCGAACCTGTGACCTCTCGGGTGAGAACCAGAGATCCTAATCACTACACCATCAACGCACTAGCATAGGTGGCCTATATGAATTGGAATAACTAAGACTAATACACTTTGAATGTGCAACATTCTGTAACATGTAAAATGAACAGTTGAATACAACAGTACATTGAGGGCCCAGAGGGAGACAAGTGGAAGCTTATCAGGTCATCCTTTTTAAAGAGGACAACGATGATGACAATGATGATAATACTACAGTGAAACCTGTCTATAAGGGTCACATTTGGGACCTGGGGAAAAAGACCTCTACAGACATGTGGCCTTCTCTCCAGGTTAATTTCTATAGAACATGTCATTTTGGGGTTATGAAGAGTGGCCTTTATACACAGGTGGCTGCTCTACAGAGGTGACTGCTAATACAGGATTGGCTGTAATGTAAGGAGATAAGTCTAGACATCAATGAAATGCAAGAGTAGCTAAACACACAAGTCAAGGCTTCGCTTGCAGCAGAGCAACTGCTCTCTCTGTTTGCAAACATGCATGAGGAACAAAAATGACACATAAATCCTTCTTGGCGCCAACAACACACCAATCTGGCTAGTGATCTAGGTTTAGCAAGGCAAGCAGATCTGATACAGACACAGTAACAGTTGTTCTATGCAAACTCATTCCAATAATCATTTTGAAAAATCAAGCAATGCCTACCAGTTGAATTCTTGATGTTTTCGTCGCAGTTGTTGTAAATGTGAGTCAATTGATACTCTCTTGCCACGAGACACCGGAGGACGGCGTTGTTTAGTTTGATTCTTAGAACGCAGCATTGAAGGGTGGGGCAGATTGTTTGTGACAGCATCGTTATAGACCATCCCTTGCCATTGCTTGTCTTCTGAGCCAATCCTTGAGCTATGGTGGCCAACCTCAAAGCGCAGAGATCAAAAATTGAATTTAGTTGCTCCCATTTACAAAATATAGGACACTGATCGAAGCTACATAGCAGCTTGGACAAGCTAGTGCAATATAACAATTGTGTCCGAATTTTGGTTTACATCATTATCCACAAAATATATGACTTGCAACGTGAACAAAACTTAAATCATTGGCTATATTATGCTACTGTTAAGTCAATTATATAGTACTAGAAGGCGGCTTCAAGTTGTTTTGAGGAAACACTCTGCTACCGTCTCTGAATTTGTAAAATGCAGATACAATATTACAATTGTACATGGAAAAAAAGCTAAAATGGTTGTCCTAAATCAGAAAGCAGTTCACTAGAAATTACACTTCTTTACTTAAAAAATAGTTGTTTGCTACAACTGCAACTAGTTTTTGAAAATGTAGTCAAAACTTCTTCGTTACCAAAAAAGTAATTCGTTACAAATAGCTAAATGTTGCTAAATGGAATTTAGGTGAGGTTAAATTCTAACCATAGCCTGCAGGCAGCAATGGTTGAATCGAGGCTGGCCTCTAAGCTAGGCAATAGGTATTCTAACATAGGTTATCCTACGAGGGTGAACTTTGCTCGAGTCTCAGAATCAGGTACATAGTTCCCACCCAGCATCTCCCAACATTGACATGGTAAGTATCTCTAAGATTTCCACTGACTTAGCAGTGTGACTGGTGCTTGGTTATGGTGACAGGTTTCCACCGCAGCTACGCCATTGGCAAGTAAGTAGCTCCCATCTCTGCAGCCATTTGCAAGTAAGCAGCTCTCATCAAACCAAGTACCACTGCCAAATAACTTATCTATGGGGATCAGTTTAACTGCTTGCAATTTATTACTTCCACCACTGGCGGTATCTAATAAAAGTGGTCCCTTAAAAGAAGTAAGTTGGCTTGTATGTTATTATCCACTTACTTCTAAATGACTTCCAGCTCCATCACCAGTTGAGAGACCAGAAGGCACCAACTGGCTAAAAAAATAAAAAATCCTGTGACATTGACAAGGGAGATAATTTGCTTCAACATTAGCCCTTCTTTTTACGAATCTATCTTATGTAGATTGAAGAGAAAATCAACTGCAACAAGGTTTAAAATAAAAAAAACAGAACAGCAAAATGAAAAAGGCGCTATGCCAAGGTGTCCCAAGTGGTCCATGAATAATGCCTGTGGGGCATATTCCAGGGCAATGTTTACTTGCATTTCGCATATACTATTTCCGTGTTATACTTGCAAAATACTGCATTTCTGCAAATCTATCTTACATAAATTGAAAAGAAAAATCAACTGCAACAAGGTCTATTGCTGCATGACAAGAAATGTCCAAGATATCGACAGTTTACCTAACAACATTTGCTCAACGATGATCATTTGATCCAAATTGTGTTACCATAAGTCGCTACCATAAAGCATGCAACAAAAAGCAAACTCTCTTTTCACATTCGACTGTCAGAAAAACAAAATAGCTTGCTTGCTGGCACCTGATTTTGCTTGCCTTCAAAGAAAGCAAGGAGTCCACTAGCAAACAACGCTGCTTTTCTGACGGTCAAAGGCAAAAAGAGTCTCAACTGTGTTGTCCATACTTTAGGGTAGCAGCTTGTGGTGTCAAATGTTTTGGATCAATCAGTGTGAAGTTGAAAATCCTTGTACACATTTGGCAGATAGCAGCACTTTTATTGGCTTCAATAAAAATGGGGCTGTTTGCTCAGGTGCGCCAAGGGTTTAGTGCTTGTAATGGAAGCATTATTCTGATGTGATCTTGGGCCTTACTTATGGATCGGGAATAAATCATAGTCCAGGACTAAATCTCAAGTCCCATCTACAGATATTAGTAATTTAGTCCAGGGCTACAATGTAGTCCTGGTCCATGAGTAAGGCCTCTAGGGCGTATTCCAGAGAGTTTTGTTTTCATATATATTTGTCATACATTTCATCTTTTTATACTTAAGCCAGCAGGCTGTTGATGGCAAATGGTACGATGCTATTGCTTAGCAAGGACCTTAGGCACATCATGCCTACTGGGTAAGACGACAGAGGCTGCACAATTAAAAGAGCACACGAGTAGACGTTGGCTTTGTCAGGTGACTAAGGAAGGAAACACTGCAGCATTACAAGCAAAATTAAACTGGAAAATATTGGGATGAACCATTTGATGCAAAAACTAAGCCAGAAATGGAGTTCAATATGCAATTGAGGTATTATGGACCAGTACTAGGCAAAAACAGTTGCATAATATAAAACAGGAGAACAACAGAGCCAAGAGGACTTTATACCAGGCATCAAGCAGGATGTCTGATTGCTTCTAGTGCAAAAGGAATTTCGGCGGAAATGTGGTAGACTTTGGAAAATACACTTGAAATCCTGCTTGGATCACATTAATTATTAGATTACATTTTGGTACATTTAAGCGGTATGACCAATGATTCGAAATTTGAAACTTGACATCAGAATTGTGCTACTTTGTCGTTACATAACCATCATATTGCAGTGCAAAGAAGAAAACACCAAAAAGATCTACTACAAATGCAGTGTCGTCGGAAGAAGAAGACATGACATATCAGCAAATGTTACCAGTAGCGGAATTTGAAGATTCACGGGAACAAGCTATCAATGCTTTTGAGGATAAGATTGCTGTACCCAAGAAAGGTCACCCTGTTAATCATCAGAGCATTGCAAGACTTTGCAGACGAGCGACTCGGAAAGTTATGTCCAACATATGATCAGAACGACAAGATCTTCTGGCTGGGAGGAAGGTTAGGCAAGGTGAAATGGTTGGCAAGAGAATTGATTGCTCCAGAAATTATTCCAAAAGGGAATATAGCCAGGAGAATAATATCACATCACCATGAGACCACTGCACATCACATGGAGGTTAGAGAAGAACAAAAGCATCAATTGAAGCTGCGGAATTCTGGATTGTTGATCTAACAAGGTGCTTGTATTCGGTCATCCAGAAGTGCACAAAATGTCATTGCAGAACTGCCCGTTTCTTGAGCAGAGGATGGGAGAAATTCAAACCATGCATATGTTGAAAGGACAATACCTCTTCGAGGCAACGGCAGTAGACTGCTTTGAACCATTGTCAGTAAAAATCAACAGAAAAAAGATTGTTGAAGGCAACGCTGTCATTTTCACATGCATGACGACCCGCGCAATCCATTTGGAACTGCTTTATGACCAAACTTCCAGAGGAGCAGCTTTGACTTCAGAAAAGATGCTGTTTGTGTCAATCCGAGGGAATAGAGCAGCCACAATGTATACCGATGGCAGAACCAATTTCACTGGCTCAGAACCAGTGTGGAAAGAAATCATTGAAAATTGGAATGGCATTGCTGAATCTGAAGGTTCAAGCGAAAGGCACTTGACAGGACATGGAATCCACCAATGGCCCCTCATATGAATGGAGCCGTGGAATACCTAATTTGACCAATGAGGAAGACAAAGGAAACTGGACTCAGTGATGGAGCTCAATTGATGACGCCAGACAAATGGACAACATTGTTGTATAAGGTCATGTATTTAGAAAATTTGAGGCCACAGTTCCTTTAAATTCTGCAGATCCACTCGACGAGGCTGGATTCATAATGTCGAGTTGGTTGCTCGATGGACACAACTTTGTTGTTGTTGACCAACCGCTGGAAAAGCACAAGATAAACCCGCGATGTCGGATGGAGTTAGTTCAAGGTTGCGCCCAATTCAATTTTAAGGATTGGTTTAAGTATATGCGATCTCAACTCAATGTCAGAAACCGGTGGTATCATGCCAAAGAAAATCGTAAAGTTAGAGATTATGTAATACTGATGAAAAAGGGAGCTAAAGGAACAACACCCAGAGCAACTTGGGACATTGCTGTCATAACAGAAACCCAATCTCGCGACATAATTGGTCTGCAACGTTCAAGTGAAGACGAAGAAAGGCAGCAATTTGAGGCCGATTCATCACCTGGTGCTGATTAAGACAAAGAAGGAGTTGGACAAGGCGTTCAACCGATGAAAAAACGACTTAGTAGATAATGAACATATACCAATAAAAGAATGATTTCAACGTTGATTGGTTAGTTACCGCAACTCTGAACTTTGCTGATAAGGACTGGTTTGATGTCTACCTTTTGGTTTTTCTATCATAACATGCGCTTGCTCATTTTACCAAATTTTAAGATTTCTACAACTTTGAAAGTTCAAGAATTCAACCTGCTGGTATCAGCGACCATTATCCTCCAACAATCGTGCGCAAGCGAACGAAAACATCAAACCACATGATAAACTACTACTTAATGAAGAACTTCAGTCCCGAAGGATTTATCAAAGACTTATGTGATGTACCATGGTCTGTGATTGACACTTCTGACAATCCCTATGATGCTTTGTTCTTCTGGACAAACTGTTCACAAAAATTGTAGGTAAGCATGCCCCTTTACAACAGAAAAGGGTTACGATAAGAAATCACATACAATGGATGACGGAAGAAATCAAGCTAGCAGCATCGAAACGTGGCTATTTTGCAAAAACAGTCGACATACCCAGTAGAAATCTGTGCAGAAACTGAGCTAACAACTTTCTGAAACAAGCCAAGCAAAGTTTTTACCAATAATACATCCATGAACATTCCAACAACAGAAACACCATGTGGCAGTTGATAAAATCATTCACTCCAAAAAGAAATAATCCTATCAGACCAATTAAAAATGTGGGTGGAGGTTTAGTAGCCCAGCCTTTACAAGTAGCGGAACAAATGAATGACCTCTTTACGGAAATTGCAACCGGATTAGCACCAGCATTTTCAATGCAACCATCTGCAAGGGCAACATTGACCATTTTAATCTCCAATCTTTTATGTAACAAAGTGCCAGAAGATGTGTCCTTTTCTATCCCAAGTCAGGATTACGTTCACAAAAACTGAAACAGTTGAACGGCAAGAAATCGTCTGGACCGGATGGAATCTGAGCATAACTCCTAATAATCACAGCTCCTTACATTCCCTAATTTGCTCATTAACAGTTTCAATATATACTTTAGCACTGGAAGATCTCCAAGCACCTGGAAGTCTGCCAGAGTACATCCCATACATACAAGACTGGTGATATCACAACAATGGGTAACTACAGGCCCATATTTATCTTACAAGCCCTGTCCAAATCGTCGAAAGACATGTTCATAACAACCTCTATAACTCTTGACTCAATTTGACTTGTTATTCCACCTATAGTCTAGATTCCGAAAGGGTCACTCTTGCAAATCAATGCTAACGCAACTTGCTGAGGATTAGGCGAGCACCGTCGAGAACAGCATTTATAGTTGCTCGATATTTATCGATCTGCTAAAGGCATTCGAGCTGATTAATCATTCAATGTTGACTGACAAATTAACAATTTATCAATGCCGTAGCAGCAGCCTTGAATGTTTCAGTGTTTTCAGTTGATAATCTGACAAAGTTTTTAGTCTTACCAGGAGGAATTGTATGCGACTTTGTCATCTTCAGCTGTGTGGTATCTGGAGACAAGTTTGGAAGACCTACATAGACAGAAAATGATATTTGATGCAATGTAACAAATAATAGGAAGGAAACTTAGGTAGCAAGTTATATATTTGACAGCCATTAGTCTGTTAAAAACAATATGGCGATGATAAGAAATGAAACAAAAGCACAATCCCAAGTTCAAACATTTCAAATTTAAATGATTTCAAGGTGAGAATTAATCACCTTACTACTCTACTATGCGTTCGTGCTTCAAATGTCACATTATGATATCCTGGGTCCTCGTTTAGACCAAGCATACAAATGATGCGATAAGCTACATTAACATGCTATTGGAATTCATTGCCCAAAAGTCATACAAGTGCCCTTCCTGCTTGCATAATTGTCTAGTAGCATTGACAGAGAATTGTTTGTTCTTAGCAACACGGTCAATATAGGCACAAGCAACAACCACTTTATTGCCAAAGATTTCTCCATTTGCTCGAAAGCTATTACGATAGCTTTCCCCATCCCGACTCATGGCTTGGGATGACGTGTTCAGCATGGAAGAGACAGGCTTGCAATTCAAGGTCACAAACACGAAGCGAACGTTCATAACAAAAGGTGAAGATTGTGTCGGTGGTAAGCACTCTGAAGTTCGCGTGACTTTAGGTCCGTATTGTTCTGCCACAGGGGAAAAACTGACGCCACTATTGAATGGTAAATGAAACAAGCCAAGATGTTTCAGAAAACATCAGCATCAATGACTTTTCCGTCACCTATTACAGCAACAAAAAGGCTTAGATGAACAGCAACCTTTTAATTTCATGGCTAAAATCATCGAACACTTTTGATGGCTGCCAAACGGCGTAAAATAATCTTTGTGATTGACAATGCACCATATCACACTTTAATCTGAGTCTCAAATGTCAAGGTTCTTCTGCTGCCACCCAACACAACATCACTGATGCAACCTCCAGACACTGGTGTTATCCAAGCATTCAAGCTGAAGGTTAGAAAGCTTCAGCTTTCTCACATCATTGCCCAAATGGATGGCAGTGATTTGCCTGCATCTTCAATTCTGAAATATGTCGACATGCGGAACGTTGTCAACTAGGTGAATGAAGCGTGGAATCAAGTGAGTGAGACAACAATCAGCAAATGCTTCGCGCACTGTAGATTTGTGACAAGTATCTGTATAGCAACGGCCCACAACGTCAAACAAACTCAGCAGTCAAGCAATCACAGTGCTGTTGAAGTATCGGTTGGCATTTGGCAGAGGCCTTATTCGGGTGTAGTCTTGTTGAGCTCTGCCAACTAGAAAGGGACTTTGTTACAGAAGAAGTCTCAATACCAGATTGGAGCAAGTCGAGCAACACTGAGGAAACTGTCTCTTCCAGCGACGATGAGGTGGATTTGCCTAGGCCCTAAGCGCACTGTTTCCTTTGCGGAATCACTCTGAAGTTTGAATCTAGCAAAGGAGTGTGGATTGTCTTCTTCTGAGAACGAACTTGTTGACGCCATTGCGAAAGTTGCACTAAGGATGAACGCTCATCTTGTGAGAAAGAAGACAAGGCAGAGCAAAATATCCGATCATTTTGTTGCATCTTAGCAAACAAGTTATGCGAACTCTACATGCATCGAAAAATTAAGTTTAATGCATACAGCTTGTGACTTGCATGCCCACAACAGCAGCGTTTACAGTTTTGTTCTGCACATAAAAAAGACGTAACCGTTGGGCTACAAACCTAATGGCATTTGATTTTCAGCTGCAGCATCATCTTGGAAAAGAAATTCCGCATGCTGATTCTTTGTCAAGACTACAGACAAACACTCTGAGTCGAGAAGATGTGGTAGCAAGTATAAAGACTGCAGTTACTGGTGCATTCTTGTCTTCTGTTATTAAATACGACGAATTGAAGACCATTTCAGATGGCGATTCAGTTGTCCAGAGCATCAAGGCTCACGTTGTCAAAGATGACGAGAAGAATATTACAGAAGCAGAGGGAACCTGCACCATTTTGAGCACAATGTCAACTAGGACAAAACTGAAGCATGCAAATGGAAAATGAATTTGAAAATACTTAGAAGTGGTTTAAAGCGAATTGGAGCAGATCTGTTTTGTCAGTCAGGCTGCGAAAAGCGTTGCACGTGACAGACTGCAGCTTTTTCACATGCTGAGTGACAGGATATCTACTCTTTGCACACCTGCTCATCAAGAGACACTGTGTGTGCTGTGTTTAAACGTGCTAAATTGGATCAGAAGAGTGAGCTTATATCTATTGTTGTACTTTTTTAACAAGCAGATATCGCTAGTCACATAGAATGACACCAGCCTGCTTCAAGAAACAGAAACAATTGCCGTTGCAGGGGAAGCAATAAAACGATAAATAGTAAAATTTTATTCCACGTAATCATCTACTCGCCAGATTCCAAAACGACACTAGTGTACATTGCTAACTCGGAACACAGATTTCATACTTCTGTGGTAAAACATGTCAAGGAAATCTGGGGTGCGTCTAAACCTTGTCAATGACAGTTCTGAAAATTTAAACTACGGTAGACTTAAGTCCAAAGCCCGTACAAACCTGTTATGGCATAGTACCTGGTCTTTTTGTGGGCTGATTGTCAGTCTTGGCATACGGACCAGACTCCAGCAACAGGAACTAGAACTGAAGGCCGTGCAAGTAGGCACCATAGCAACTAGTGACGACAGTTTTTTTGAAATCCTCTCAATGAAACATTCTTCCTTCCACAAGCTGCAGCACACTGCTGCTAGAATTTACAATTTGTACATGCAGTGCAGAAGGAAAGGCTGTTGAACAATAGTTGTGTGCTGCCCATCAAGCTACTGTAAATAGCAAGTTGCGTGATTGTAAAGTTCGCTCAAGGAAAAGCTTTCTTTTCTGGGATTGGTGTAAGACCACGATTGAAACCAAGTGACAACCGCCGCGTTGTACAAGAGATCTAATTCTTCCTGTTATGAACACAACTATATATACTACAGAAAACGAGGCTCCATCCAGAGGAGGCAGATTTACATTAAGACAATAACGCTTACACGCCCACCAGATTTCTAAAAATCTAAACGATCAAGCCACCGTGTGACTGAAGACTAAACATAGTCAGCCATCCAGGCGGGGGGACGCAGCACACGCTGAGGGCGAACAGGAATGCCTACGTCAGCATCAGCATCATCATCCACACTCACATCATCATGATCATCATCCTCATCACTCGAACATTCCGAGCCATAATAATCATCT
>OFHS01001432.1:0-13841 GCA_900245855.1 Calvadosia cruxmelitensis
ATAATAATAGTATTAATAATAGCAGTAATAGTTGAGAGTAACCAACTATTCTTCAACTTGAAAACAAAGTTAAATTAAATTAGGAAAAAAACAGGCTGTATCAACCCACCTCCTGTTGTTGAGGATTGCGTCCCTCAACTTTACTTTCAACAAAACTGTGTGAGAGAGAGAGAGAGAGATGCCAATATTAAGCATGGTACATGTGAAAAGTGAAAAGTATGAGGAACGGAGTATAACAATTCATCATAGCAAGCAGTTGAGATGTATTCACTTACAATTGCATCGAGACAACTCAATAGCTGTCTCCAATTGCTGGACGAAGGGTCCTCTTCCCCTCGTCCTTACCACCTCGCAGTAGCTGATGAATAAAGAAAAAGAAACAAGATGTATTAGTCTAGTGAAAATAATAATAAGTAAGTAGAAACCAAGCACGGACACATTGCACTATTCTTAGTCAAGTGTGTGCAAACGTACGCTTCTGCAGCTACGCTGGAAACATATGTTTTGAAGCTATGAGAATAAGAAGAAGAAACAAAGATAATCAAAATGCAAACATCTACTTGGCATGAACAAGGTGAATGTAAGAAAAACAAACAAAAAGAGAGAATAATACAAAGCTACAAGTCCTCAGATTTCAACTTACAGGGCTGCCACATCGTCGTGGCCGAAGTAGCGCCACTTTCGGTCCATGCTGCCGGTGTTAAATGAGTCGTGTTCTTGATGGTGCAAGCTTTTTTTCACTGATCAGAAACAATGCCAGCGTTTTCGATAAAAGGTAAATGGGATGATATTGCAAACAATTTCTACATATTGACGCATTTTGTCTAAGAAGGTAAAAACTAATTGCTTTTTTATTTGATATGCTTCTATTGTTACTAACGAATGAAACACCCTTTTTTCTTTCTTCAAGTCATGATTGATGAGACTTTAATGATTTTTTTGCACAATAGTCGCGATAATGGGTAAATGGCATGATGTCGCAAGGAGCTGATAGATTTGACGTATTTGTCCAAGAATGTAAAAACTATTTTTTTGTGTGCTAACATTGCTTCATTTACCTTTGAATTCACAGCTTCTTTGAAAGTGGTCTTGACAGCTAGCCATTGCTGGTAAAAACGTAAAATGTCTGTCAGCATATGAGAAATAGGCAGGCGAGCAGTTTCTCCCTCTTCGTCGTTTCCTCGCCGTCTGGCAATTCAAAGTCAATCAGGTTCCTACACACGATGTATTCAGCTAAGTCGCTTTCCTCAAAGTCAAGTCTATCTGGTTGCCTTTCCTCTTTATCAACCAAGTCAGTCATGGTTCCTACATATATATAGAGAGAGGTAAGTATAAACACTAAGCAAGCAAACTTTGTCTGACGAAATCGAGGAATGTAATTCACACAAAGAACGCACAGGGCAGCAGAAAAATAGCCTTTACTCTTCTAGGCTCAGCCTCTGGTATGACGACAATTGACAAATGTAGACACATACCTACGAGTAATTATTTTAGTTTATGACCCATCCCACTTTTCCATCAAAGATAAAAGCACCGTTCTCTGGCTCCAATGGTGACACGTCATCTTCATCATCAGTTTCCCAAGCTACTAACGTACGGGGCTCTATGGCAACGCAAAATTATTGCAACAGCAGTGATAGAATGGGTTGATCTGTTAGTGAGTAATGAGAGTCTAGTTTGGTCAGTTTGAGTGACCAAGCTGTGGATTGATTATATTGAGTACAGATTTGTTTTTAAGGACTTCAGCTTTAAAAGAACTCCATAGATCTGACTGATCAGTTGGTTAACACTTTGATGACCGAGAGATGTCTAAGAAAGCATTTATAAACAACAACAGCAACGATAATAGATAATGATGATAATGATAGTAAACATATGCTGATGCTCTGTCTTTGTTTTGTTTTCCAGCCATCTGTACGTTCATTCGATGTCGAGTTACCCACCCACGGCCGGGCCACGGGCAGCTTTAGGTGGATGAGTGTCAATGAAAATGACGAGTTGCGACAACGTCTGTGCTCCGTTCCGGTCGATTCAAGTGTTGGGTACATCTTGGAATGTGACCTTGATTATCCAGCAAGAAGAGCAAGAAGTAATCATTACTTCAGTAATTACTTTATCGACAAAGTAATTTTAAGAATAATAGTTATTTTTTCTGGTAATGAATTACTTGTGGATTGAATCTAGATTACAAATTGCTTTTCGTTGTTTTGAGGACTGGTTAGAAATCCCTCAGCTATTTTGGCAACATTTGTTCATTCAACAAACAATTGGCCATCAAGCTGATGCTCACCATATGGGTTGATCCATAGTACTTACGCAGGTTCTTCAGTATTAAGAGAAATAGAGATGGGAACATGTTAGGTGTTTACCCCTTATCCTTCTTCAGACATTCAGGAGCTCAGCACTTTTAAACATCGCTCTACCCTCAAAGGTTTATCGGTGGAGCGCTCAGCATGCAGTCTTTTGCCTGTGAGAACAGCATATAAGGTTGATGGATTTATGTCCTGGAATTACAGCGGTTTGGAGGGTATCTGATTTCTTTAAACAAACGAGTAGGAAGATAGTAACTATGAAATGTAAGATTCGATTTTGAATTGATGTACATAATGTAGTATTTTGTGCTGTGGAATCTTCGAGTTACAATTGATAATAACGAGTTGTGATAGAACGCAAAGCAATGATTTGAATTTTGTTTTGTCTTTTGAATCACCATTTCTTAAAATTTTAATATGGAAAGTAATTAGTAATTATAATAATTACTTCCAAATTTCAATAATTTGTAATGGTAATCAATTAGTTTTTGAGCAGAGTAACTGTAATTGTAATTGATTTCTCAAATGGCAGTAATTTTACATCTCTGCCAGCAAGCCTGCATGATGAACACAGGGATTATTCGTTGGCAGCGAAATACAAGAAGGGAGCAAAAGACATGCTTTCAGCCTTTAAATGTGAGAGGTATGCTAGGTGTACTATTTTGACATGCACGACAATGACATGCTAGACAACGCCAACATTGATCCCATCAGTGAGTGAGTGATAGGATCATAGGAGGCATTATGTTGTTCACTCTCATCTACTCAATTTGTATCTTGACAAGGGTCTTTTGCTGAGACGTTTCTAGAAGACATTGACGCTTTGTCAGGCTCCGTGGACGAAACAATAAATTGACTTCAGCAAGACCAAATGTTCTGCTGCAGCATCACAGTTTGACAAGGGCATATTCAAAGTGGACTGCAATGCAGTCTATAGTAAGCTGCTTGAGTTACTGCGTAAAACATCGTAACATTACATTTTGTATCATCGAGCAGTAAGCTGAAGAGGCTATATAGCTACCTTCAAGGGTAGCAACATTTTCTCACCAGAAGATATTCGCTGTTGAGCGAACAAAACCACCATTGGCCTTTAAACGTCCCATCTATGCTGGTTTCTGCATTCATAGAGTGATCAAAGTGGTTAATGTACGACTTTCATTTTAACTATGTGAATCAACAGTATCCAGGAGATAGATCCAAGTTGCTGTTAACTTACATTGACAGGATGGCTTATAGCATTGTCACTGACGACATTTATGTGGATTCCAAACTCGACCTCAATCGGTTGGATTTCAGTGGCTACACACAGGACCATCTAACTTTCGAATTGAGCAATAAGAAAATTGTAGGATACTTTAAAGACAAGTTAAATTATGTGCCCACGGAAGCGTTTGTCGGTCTTCACCTAAAAAAGATTCTTTTGAATTTGCTTAAAACGAGATGAAAATGGCAAAGAGGGTCAAAAAGCATGTTATGAAGCGTGATATGACGTTTGATGAGTAGCCTAATGGTCTTGCTGAGAAAATCACTTTGTATAAAAGTATGGCAAGTATTAGATTAGAACTTCGTCATCTTCACACAACACGTCAATAACCACCAGAAAAGGGCCATTGTGTGCCTATACGATGACAAAAACTTTTGGCAAATGTCAAGTAATTACGATGATGACCAATTCTCTACGACGAAATTTTGTTTTTCTTTGACAACCAATATACATCAAAACAAATGTGTGTGGTAAGTACATACAAATATTTTTTTACCAGTTAAGGTCATTGGACCATATAGAACAATAGATATTTAAAATTGAAGCAGAAAGATTACAAATTATACATTGATAAAATTACAAGGTCATGATGAGACAATACCTTTCTGAAAACGCTTAGGCATATGTATTTCTTAAACTAAAGGATTTATTTAGAAAATATCCAAGAAAGCTATAGAGTTGCATGTAATCATGGTTAAACAGTAAAGCTAGTTTTTCTGAAACAGTTACCTGTATATACGGAAATTTGGCAATACATAATTATTCAGTTCCACATTAGTAAGTTATTTACAGTACTCTTTGCTAACGGGAAAGCAAAATGAAAACACGAATCTCATCATCTATATCTCCTTTGCCATAGTACAAACACAATCGTTCTTTGTAAACTCTCGCTTGTATCGTCCCGTTTGAATGAATTCTTAGACTGTGAGAACTGGTTTTTAATTCGGTAATAGCTTTTTGAGAGATTACATTATTTATTCTGAGGTATTTTTCTAGATTGAAATCGTGTTTTATTCTCTTGTTTAAAAATCTTTAATGGTGGCTGCTATGATTGCCATCTTCTCCTAGTGGCTTACATTGTACACTCCTGCTTATACATTGATGTTAGCTTAATTTCAATTGCGGTTATCAGTTTACGTGATAATTACTCTTTGAAAAGTATTTTTTGTTAACACTGAATAATCAATCTCTAGATTTTAAAATATAACTTTAATGTAAGATAACCAATCTGATTGTTTACAGATCATAACACTGGTTTTGTGATGATGATGACCAATCAACCAATTATCGATGGCAATGATGATGACCAATAGTTACCTATGTGATATATTTGTATAGTTCTATACACAATTCAACTGACACGAATAGCTAGCTATCTATAAATAGATATGTCTAATTTGCATATATGTATTTATATGTATTGGAAAAACTGATGCTAAATATACATACTGTAGATGAACTCATAAATAAAGCAAAGCGGTTATTGCATGTCGTTGATAAAAAGAACTGATAGAATTAAGCAAATGTGTATACAGTACATCAATATGATAATCATAAACTGATACAATCAACAATGATAAAATTGCTAAATCAAATGTGAGAGCACATCTTATACGGAAGTGTCCTTACTACTGCTGTGTCGTTGTTGTTAGGAACAACATTAAGTGGTTTCCAGTCATGCTCAGTGATCGACTTTCATTCGTGATCAACGATAATTATAGCATCGTTGCTGTTGTCGCTGGTGCTACCGTTGTGGTTTCGGCAAATAGCTTGGTTAGTGCGTTGCTGCTTTCTTCCAAGGTTTCATTTATTTAATCTTTCTTTCTTCTCTTCTTCTTCTTCTTCTTCTTCTTCTTCTTCCCTATATCCAATCTGGCCTCTCTGCGTTTGTTTTCTCACTCTTCGTTGAAAGTTGGCGTCAATTACAAGTCGGATGATGTTACCCTTGTCGTTGGCCATCTTGGCATCAACGTGGTGTAACAGTGGGGGGAAAACATAACATCCATCCTCAATTTCATTGAAGTCCAGACCCGGAGTCCAGATACATAAGTTGCGGTGGGAAAGTGCATCAGGTTTATCGTTTCTCTCTCCTGTACAGAGCCGGAAAACGACTCTCTTGCTGTTTGGTGAAACTTTGATACCGATTGTTAGGCCATCTCATCAACAAGCATGTTCCGATGCCAGTGTGGGAAGTAAAGTCAACCTCTTCACTGCCTGTGTAGAATCCGTTCTGCTTTACAGTGGAGAATCGTGGGTTCTTACAGAAACTCTGACAGAGGAAGTCAACGCAGCCCACAGGGCTCTTCTCCGACATTGCATCGATGTGCATTAACCCCACGCGATACGTAGTTGTGAATTATATCGCTCCACAAGCATGAAGCCCGCCTCTGCGACCCTCCTGAGAAAAACATTTGGCTTTGTTTGGCCACGCCATCTGCCGTCCAACGACCGCGTTAATTAGCTGTCGTCACCAACCCTGATAATCAACCGACAGACCCGCGTCGTTGTCGGCGTCCAATTAGGACATTTATGGATCAACTATTGGATGATGTTAGTGCCGCTGGAATTAGCCTCGAACAAGCCACGCACTTGGCCGACGTCGCGAGGCATGCCCTCGAACAACGAAAATGTAACTGTGATGACATTTCACAATTTACTCGAATTTGTTGTTGTAAATGATGTTTATAATAGTAGTAAGTAGTAGTACTAGTATCAACAAGCTGTTTTTCAAATCTTTTGTGTAACTGACTTGATGTAACTCGTTGAGCCTCTCTTTAATGCAAGGCCAGATTCTGCTTTGCAGTGACGAGGCTCGCTATTGTGTGGACGTGTTGTTTATGTTGTCAATGTGAGTCGAAATGGTGCCTTGCTCACTGCTGTCCTTTTCGTCCTTAAAGCAGAATACTGATTTGCTTGCTGTTTTTGCTTCTGTTGACGACAAAGAAATCGAGGGGGACTGCATGTAGGGATCATTCTTATCACAGAATCGATGCAACATCACGTAATGCAAACTCCAATCACACTCGCTCGATCAATGTGCGTAGCAGCCCCGTTCTCCTTCTGCTTCTCTAAGTTTCTCTAAGCTTCTCTTGCTTGCCATTAGTCGATTCTTTTTCTGAATTGAATTCCATCTTGTTGTCTCTAATGCTCTCCGTCTCTCGACGTCTTGCAATAACTATTGTGTTGTGATCCCAGCGTGTATCTCCTTTTACAGTTCACTTCATTTGATGTCATCGTGTCGCGTGATTTGTTGGAAAAAACGACTGCTGTAGTGAAAGTACTACCAAAAATCCCAAACTCAATCATGGGAACAAAACTCTTGCATTGTCAACAAAAGCGCAAACATCATCAACGGCACCACAAGTGACGATAACAATAAGCAAAAGTAGCTTAAGAAGATCAACAACGCATTTCTAACTTTGCAACAAATTATTGTTGCTAGTTGTAGGAAACAATAGGCTAACCTCATTAAGAACAATAGGCTAACATGTAACATAACAATAGGCTAACATCTTAAGAACAATAGGCTAACATGTAACATAACAATAGGCTAACATGTGACATAGCAATAGGCTAACATCTTAAGAACAATAGGCTAACATGTAACATAACAATAGGCTAACATGTGACATAACAATAGGCTAACACGAGAAGAACAATAGGCTAACAGGTCATTAAGAGACAATGCCCATTGAATTTGAACAAAGGGGTAACGCTTAATGAGGTCGTTAAATTGTCGCACGGTTCCTAGAATCCCTCTGCTGAGACATATCTGACATCGTTATGTAGGATTTGTTTAAACTAAGTAGTAAGAATAACATTGTAGCTAGTTAGTTACATGTCGCTTTAGAAGTCAGAAGATCTAGAATTCAAGGTCAATTTGAAATTGTCAAACTTCAAAATGCTTTCGAAAATGCCTGACAACATTGAATGCCTCATCCATGAGATGGATTTCGTTAAGAATTTAAAACCATCTAAAAAACTAAAATAATTACCATATCATACTCAGAGAGATATTGAGGATTTACAGTACCTGTATATGTTGGATTGTAAATGTTTAATTGTTTATGATTCTATAAATTTGCACCCTTCATACGTAATGTATCCGGACTGTCGCATCAGACGAATGACATTTACAACACGTCTGAGGTAATCATATATCGATCTCACGGTGGACTAGGAACTACAGTAGTGTCCAGGCTACATATCGCTACGTTCACGTTGCTTTGCTTCTTAAGCTTTATAAAATAAAATAACGACAACTACGATTGCTTGATAACTCCACAGAATCACCAAGAGACGTAGTAGCCTAGTCAAAGAAAGACGAATTGTTGCTACAGTCAAACCAGTATTAGCGGCCACCTCTATAGAGCAGCCACCTGTGTATAAAGGCCACTCTTCATATCCCCCAAATGACACTTTCTATAGAAATCAACCTGGACAGAAAAGCCACCTGTCTATAAAGGTCATTTTTCTCAGGTCCCAGGGGTGACCGTTATAAACAGGTTTCACTGTACTCACTTTTCAATTGTTCTTTCGCTATCGTGATTTTTCCTTTTAGCTTTGTTTCGATAGTGGCAATGCTTTTAGATGTATCTGTTCAACAATCACAAGCAGACATCAGTCACGATGTTGAAGAGAATTCAACAGCCATCACAGATGAATAAAATGATCGCAAACGTTATAGATGAGAGATGCATTGATCACACACAAATCATGATAATACAAAATCAACCCAGTTTAGATCCAGAGTCAAGCTAGGCCTGCATTAAAATTCACATTATTGTTATACTCGCTTACACCGATGAAAGTTTTCATACTTGTATGATAAATTCTACTAACAAGAATTAAGAGATACAGAGATCTAAAAGAACAATTCTTATTCACATCAATTGCTATTGAAACGCTTGGCGCTTTTGGCCCATCAGCCAAGGCCTTCGTTGAAGATCTAGGGGCTAGGATGAGTGGCATGAGCAAGGTCGAGCTCATAGCAAACTTGAGCTTGTTCATCCAGCGCGGGAACGCCGAGAGTGTGCGCGGCACATTCGCCCAAGTTGAGTAATCGTTTATATTAGTGTTTTTAATTAACATTTATATTTGAATAAAATATCTTGACTTGCTAAAAAAAAAAAATTAACAAGAAACGTTGTATCTTGGAACACTGAAGTAAAGCAAGCAATACTGTATTGGTTACAGTCTTGCAGAATAGATCACCGTGAAAGTCGTCATCATCTTGATTGCTGGTGGGTGACCTGATATACGCTTGCGTTGTACATCTATTGAGACTATTGGATTTGATATCGGTTTAATGCAGGAAATATAAAGGTTAATGCTTATTAAACGCTCTAAATAACAGCTGTTCTTGTTCTTTGTCAAAGTTCCAGGGGCTCTAATACTCCAAAGCTAACGAAATCGACTGGACTGTACTTGGAGGTTGAAGTACCAGAGCTTGAATGCCACCACGAATTTGGTTTCCAAGTAGAAACTTTTGTTACGACTAATGACTTGCTCAAAACACAAGAACGAGGCAAGAGACATAGAAGGCGTAGAGCTAACATCCAGAAGAACATTTACAGTACACAAAAGCATTAGACATACAATCATAAATATCCTAGAAACATGTCCAAAGACACAAGGACGAGGACAAATGCAAGAACAAGAGAACAGAGTAATGAACAAATGGCGAAATAACTCAAGTCACCAACTTAAATATCGAAATTAAGGGGAATGGGCACTAGTATCAACCAATCAGCGACTGACACTCGTAGATTATGCTAAGTATGGTTATATGCCTCCGTGGAAGAATGATTTCAATTCACGTCTTGTATCGTTGACACATGATGGCTGTCAAACTTTGCAGTTCATTGCATTAAATTGACACGTTCAAATGTTTACATGACCAATCAAACTGATCGCGAGAACAGTTTGCAAAAGAAGTTCGTCTAAGAATGATATAGGAGAACTTTGAAGAAACAACTTACGCTCATGGTTGTTATGACAACTATTCAGCATTTGTTACACATGCGACATTATCAAGCAATCGTTATAAACGCAACATTTTACTAAGCACCCGTAATAACACTATGGAAATTCAGACAATTACGAGTTCTGTTTGAGACGATGAAAAACGAATGCATGAAATAGCAAGTTACAAAGTGACATGCTCACCGCTAGATGAACTTGTTTCCGTTACAACCAAGCTGTGTTGCTCGCTCAAATCCCGCGTTAGAGTTCCAATATCCTCCAAGCCCGATTGGAGTGTACATGACTAACAACAAAATGTAGTCATATATTAGTAATAGACCATCGATAGTTCATATAGGTACAATACTTGCTCAAATCATTAAATTCCATAATGTACGTGGCCATGGGAAGCGATTATACACACAAAGAGCACAAGGGAAGTATCCCGGTGATTCCTATCTGGAACAAAATAATAAGTATACCAGAATGCGTTGTCACATGTACTACATCGCTCTCGTGGTTTAAAGCTGTATCCCGTATGAATAGAGTGCGTTGTGAAAAGGCATCTTAATTGCATTCTATTGTCAATTTGCAACTGTTATTAACTTTAGCCTTCAACAATATCATACTATGTCAGTATAATTGTTATTGCCTTTGTATATGTACCCATTTATTGGAATGACTTATCCTGCCTAATAAAGTCACACGTATACATACTATCTATCTAAATTCAGTACAATTACTGTACATCATAAAGTAGTGTAACTGCATAAAATATAAAGAAAGCAATGTAAACTCATCACGAAACATAAAGCGAATTACTTCTTAGCGAGTCAAAGAGCTCTGATCATCAGACAAATCTTCTTTCTAATTTCAGACGAAAAGCTCATTCCGTCACGTTAGTGTTATTCTGCTCTTTGTACGAAATCTATGTGGTTCTTTCAAGTAGTCATGTAATACTGTATATATTGCTAGAATTCAGGAGGTAGAAGACCAGATGCGACATTGTATTATTTCCCAGGCAGAATCTAAATTTGTACCTGCTGGACGGACCACGTGTATTGAGTTGACTTTTGACGGATTTGCCTAATAGCATAATCTATATTCAGGGTATACGCCTCGCCAAGAACAGCCCACTTGCATGAATGATTACAGAGAAAAGAAAAGCCGTGAATGTATATACACACGCAAACAAAAAGATGCGGTGAAACGGCAGCCACACGACATCAAATTGTGTGAAAAGCACGCAGCAGTTGTTAATATCTAAATCGAAACAAAGTGAGGCTCAGTGGATTCCGTCACGCCTTCGATAGAGAATTCACGTGACCGACAATCGTCCAATCATACAGCATGCGAAAATAGCAAAGCTACAGTAGAGTTCAGTGAACAAGATCTCAGTTCTTATAAAAGCAAACAGGCAAATACTAATAATATGTAGCAAATATGATAATTAAAATGCAATCTTTAGTTTGCGTGTGCTATATCGTGAGAAAATGGAGTGAGAGAAATACAAATTATCCGATATTGCGATGAAGGCTTCAGCGAATTCGGAAAAATTATTACAACTTACCATATGCAGGAAATGATTCGTATCCTCTGTTAATTTTGCGTTATTGCAGCTATCTTCCAATGTCAACATCCAGTCGTCCTGATCGAATCCACGAGCCTGAGTACGATAATGGCAACAATAGAGAAAAAACTAAAATAAATAAAGCGACAAATGTATAGTTTGGACAACATGCACTATAGTACTTTTGCAAAGAATGATGCGTCAGCATCGGATTGATAGCCTTTAGAATAATTCCGGTTCAGACAGAATCATAAATAACTTAAATATATCAAATAGAAACTTCAATAACCCCATACGTGATTGCAGCTTGATAATCGCAAAGGTCCCGTTCAATGGCAATGATGGATGCTATAAATATGAAATATCAGTCTACTGTTCACAGTGATTTGAAGGTCTTTGCTGCTTTTTGGGGAGAATATATGTTACTAAAACCCGCGAAGGCAGTGAACTTCCTCTGAGAATCTCGCTACTTTAGCATGAGTTTTTGCCTTGTTGGCTCATTCGTTACACGGTAGGATAATGTGAATTGCATGTTAGATTTCGGCAACCGGCTCAACATATAAATAAGGCCAGGTTAGACCTAGAACGCGTAGGAAAATGTGAGCATCAAGGAGCCACATTCAAGAAGATCATCGAAGGAGTGACCGTGAAAGCCTTATGGATGTAAGCTACCATCAATTACCGTTTTAGATATTTTTGCTATTTAATCTTATACTCATGTACTCTTATTTACGCAGTTTTTTGCTTGTATTCATTTCAGTGAACTGTATATAGGCCTAATATAATCTCAGTCCCTCACGGTCTGTTGGCATTCGTCTGTCGCCCGTACCAGCCTGAGCATGCCGAAGGTTGCTTTATACGGAATGGGAGAAGAGACTTCTTGGTTACGCTCGTAGGCAGAACTTGGGAAAAGGACAAGCACCTCGAAAAGGGAAAGCTGCCCATCAGAGGTATCTAAAAATTAATCTGTGTCCTTCCATGAAAAAAATTCAGCCGTCGCATGCACGTGTGGCTATACCATAGAAAGTTGCAAAAGGTATGAATAGTTCTTTTTTTTTTGCGCTTTGTAATTTAGTGATACGAATTCATAAGTAACAACTAACAGAGAAACGTCTTATTCCATCGTATTTCCAGCACCAAAGTAAATTATGCTTTGATTACAGCAGTAGTTAAATCTTAAAATTAAGTATTATAAGTAAGAAGGCACGGTACAATGTTATTTACATAAAAGAAAATGAAAATGAACAAAAATATTTGACTTGATGCGGAGCCGAACGCTGTCTCAGGTCACATGAACCTTTCTCTCTCTTTCTTTCTCTTCTCCCCAGGTTGCAAGAAGTTCATCCCCCAGGTTCCGCGGTGACATGCGGGGATACTCACCATTATACTGTACTACTGAGGACCCCTTATGTATCATGAAATATTCGTAGAACTTATGCAGAATAACACCTAAACACCCCCAGGCAATTATATTAGTCCGATTGCGTGAGCAGGAACAATCAGTGTTTACAATCTACGCAGAATTTTTAATTGCAGTGGGATGTCTCACATGACGCTGCGGAGCTGCTCGCTACTCCGCATACTGTACACGCGGCTGGCTCTTGTTATATAAATGCAGATACAACAGTGCAAGTCTAGATGTCTCAGAGACCCGACAAAATGATGACCCAAGTTGAAAGAAACGCACTCGATTCCGCACTTGAAAAGCGCTACTAAAATGGTTATAACTCATACCTATTCACTAACAGCAACAACATGCAAACACGGCATCCTCCACATCACACCTCGAATAGTAATCCTATCGCTACAAAATTCAAATTTGATTCAGATAACGAACACTGCAGGAAAGAATGCCTTCAGAATAGTGCTGACTCACCTGCAACTGCTTTCTAAGCATTGGAAGCCTATCCTTCGTCATTTTCGCAAACAACTTTTGAGTCTGGCTTCCAAAGTGCTGCTACCTTGGTACGAATCACGCACACGATACTGCAAGAGCAGGTCTAGTGTACCACTAGCTCTACACGCGAGACGACAAAGGAAAGCGACTGTCATCTGCTCTGAAGTGAGACAAAGCCACCAGGCGCTGTTGTTGGTGTTTCACTCTCTTTGTTTGCGATCCATGTCTGGAAAGATCAGGCAGCGATTTATTTGACCAGATGAACCGAACCATCCATCGCATCAGCGTATGACCAGTAGCATCATGTATTTCTTCCATTATAGGTGTTGCATAATATTGGCAACAGAGCTGCGTTCAACCAGTCGAGCAGGTACTGGGAACTCAGGATAATCTGCTCACGGGAATGACCATTCTGCCAGTTTCTCACAACCGAAGCAGAAAACAATGTTTGTTTTAGCACCTGCTGTCTTTCACTCATTAATCCAAAGGGCTCCACGGGATATTTAGTCCGGACACTGAGTAGTAGCGTGCGCGAAGATGCGAACTATTTTACAAGCAGTTCTGAACATCAGTACCAGGACAAGCATCGATCTGCACTCAGTGGCCTCAATACAGTGCATTTTCCAACTATTACTCTTACGCAGCTTTTATACTTCCCACTTTACTGACTTATTACACCATATAGTAATTAGTTGCTGGTGATACAAATGTAAATTATGTTTAAAAAAGAAACAAGCGCAGCAATGCTTATAGGATCACCACTGTCTTATATTTAATTATATTTTCTTGTCTGTTTCTTTAATATATTAATTTATTTATCTATTCTATACATAA
>OFHS01001432.1:14032-27814 GCA_900245855.1 Calvadosia cruxmelitensis
GCCAACAGCAACAGCAAGGCAAAGGACCTAAAAAACAGAAAAACAAACAATTAGTAAAGCACTGGATTAATATCAACTTTGCAGATAGCAACAACATTCAGACAAATCAATCAACAGAGTTGCGACACAAGTAGTGTCTCCCCAAATTTTTTAGACCTTGGGTTGAGGTCCCGGCAGCATGCCTCCCAGTCACATGGCCTTACCAGCATCAGTACCAAATGTACAGTTGCAACACTGCAGAAAGGCATCTGATGACTGAGCCATGTTCCTGGTTATAGTTACCTTCTTCATTTGGAACTTGATGGTGGCCTTAATGTCCTCCACTTTGTTGACGAGACTCTCAGAGTGAGTTACCATGGTGGGAAACTTGCCAGCCTTGTTCAAACCGGGGCCAAGAAGACGTGGAATCTGTTTAATCAAGCTGTCTGAAGCAACAAAACCATCGTATTTCTTGGCAAGTTTCTTTACAAGTTTCTTATCTTTGTTCAACTTCTTCAGGGACTCGACATCCATATACGGAAGGTCGTTGGCCTTTGCTTCATCNCACAATGGGATTCATCACCAAGGATGCAGATCTTCAGCTTTGGTCGTGGAACGTACTTCAGCCTAGTAGAGGAAGAAACACATTTTTGAAGTTGCAAACATGCTCACACAACAGCTGTGTGCACTATTTATTACAAAATCTTACCAGCACACACCGACTAAATATACTACTTTTATTGCAAACGCTGCTGCCTGCCTGAATGTCTAGTACATTATGTCTCCTAGATATTTTTAGTTGACATCTCGAGTTCTTAGCGCACTTGAATAGCAAATGTTGTTGCATAATAAAAAGCAGTATGATGGAGGTTTCTTGATACCTTATTCTCTCCAGTATCTGCAGTATTAAAAGTAGCATGCAATTCATACCAAATTAAAACAGTTCAGGCAAGGCAGTACAATACATTATCTACACGTAGCTTGCTTCAATATCTAACAGGAGGGCATGCAGGAGGATTTCGATTACTAATCTTTACTATACAACAAATGCTAACAAAGCTAGTAGCTCTAGGCCACAGAAAACTTACTTGACAGTTCCACTGAAACGCTTGTCCTTTTGGGGATCATAATTCTTCAGAGCAATTTGAAGCTCTACAGTCTCGGTAAATTTACGTTTCTTTTCTTTGGATCCTTCAAGGACACCACGAACGCATTCAAAGAGCGTATCTCTGGTAATCTTTGTCCTAAAAAGAATCAACAAATGCAATGCAGGAACGACCGGTGTACATCAATAAAAAAAATAATTATACTACATGAAACGATTGATGAGATATGAGAAGATGGGACTCACGTCATTTTTGCGACAACAACCCACTTCGCTGGTTGATTTCGAAAGGAAGAAATATGGAAAAGAACTCTGAGAGCACGTTTTGGCAGCCTCGGGTTAGTGGTTCTAGCGAGGCTTACTTCTCCCCATTCCTTTTGATTGTCGCCGCCAGACTTCACAGTTCACTGAAGGCGACAGTCGTACGGCTGGCTAGAAAATATTGCCGCCGAAAGTTGTTACTACATCAAATTAGAAAAGCCGACATTGTCAAGCGATTTCAGACGCTAAAGTGATAGAATTCAGATTAGCTGCATTTTATCTGCAGTATGGCATCGTCCTCGTCTGACGGTAAAGAGCCATGTAGCGCCGAAGCGAGCGCTGACCCGGAAGATAGAGAAATGGAAGACGAGACAGAGCAAGTTGTTCGTGGGTTTGTGTACACACGTCTGAGCAGCAGAGTCGAACAAGAAGGACAAGAAGGAAATCTATCTGTTGCATGCATCCCTAGGAATGTCCTGAGAGATCTTAGAGGCTCAGCTCCACACGAGGACAGTTCTGCAGCAAAACTTGGAAGCACCTTAGCCGCTCTCGGTGACGAAATACAACTCAAATATAAAGACACTTTTCAGGATATGATCACACAGCTTGAACTGACCCCTGACACGGCTTACAGCTCATTTGCTAGTGTAACAAGGCGTCTTTTCAATAACGGGATCAGTTGGGGACGGATCGTGGCTTTGCTGTGCTTTGGCTATGAAATTGCTATTTCTGTTATTCAGCAAGGAGCTCGCGGTGCTGTTGGATTTTTAAGAAGAATTATTCGTTACGTTGTGAACTTTATTGTCAGTGAAAAGATTGGTCAGTGGATAGCTGCACACGGAGGATGGGTTAGTGGCTGTGTGAGTTGTTTGGCTCTGTGCATTCTGCTCATTGGTGCCAATCACTAATTATACCATGTAGATGAAAGTTTGTTTGTTACTTAACTGGTACAGTATAACTCAGCTAATGTCACACCCTTAGGAAAATTGTAAAACGTGATACTATCCGGTGATACTATCCGAGTCGTGACATTAACTGTGTCTCGTACGCAGATCTCTGATTTTCCTGAAACGGCTCAAACAATAACAAACAGCGGACAACAGGCCATCGGACAGCATGCTCTGTTTCACCATCAAACAGAGTCATTATACAGAGAGTTAAGTAACATGAGGTCAAGTTTGCTGGTCTGACGCCCTCAACGAGGCGAGCACAATGCAAACACTCCATCAACTTTTCCTTTTACAACAAATGTGGTACCCATAAATTTCAGCAAGAAGACACATTACAGAAAGCGTGACAATAAGCGAGTTTTAACAAAAAAGGCTTTTAAAATCTGTGATTATAACCGAGATGTGACAATAACCGAGGTGATATTAACCGAACAAAAGGAGAGAAAAGCTTAGGGACTGGGCACTTGGGCTGTGGAATTTCACTTTCCGTGACAATAACAGAGACGTCACGTGATATTAACCGAGTTATACTGTACCAGTACTTTGTAGCATGCCAAGTTCATTCACATGAGTCAACTGCCTTCACATGTTTTTAAGTTGAATTACACAGTTTTGACAACCAAGGACAATCCTGTTCAAAATCGGCTCGCTTAAATCTCAAAATGCATTGGAAATGCACTTGGTAAATTCCCAGGGTCATATTTTAATCATTTCAGACATTTTAATTGGCTGCAATATCCTGGTCGATACATAAGATGCAATGACTTTGGAGGAAATGGGTAGTTGACTGATTTATATCAGTGTGGGCTTCTGACGACCCGAATGGAATACGTGTGTGTCACGCCGGATTAATCAAGCGTGGCATTAGCCTATGCCAAAACAAATGTGGCGTATGTCCTCCAAAAGTTTGTAAATTTCAGTTGTTGGTGTACTTTTCCTTATTGAGTTGAGGCCTTGGTTAAAACTATAATCAATATCAATCCAAACATTTTTGGCGTACAAGTGTATAAAAGTTTGACGTAAAATCCGGCGTACAATTTGCGAGGTTTCCAAATGGGACTGACGATAACAAAATACAGTCAAACTGTATTAGCGGCCACCTCTATGAGCAGTCACATGTTTATGAAGGCCACTCTTCAAAACCCCAAAAGTGACATTTTCTATATAAATCAACCTGGACAGAAATGCAACCTGCCTATAAGGGTCATTTTCCTTAGGTCCCAATGGTGACCATTATAGATAGGTTTCACTGTAATTTAAATGTGTTCAGAGGAACACGAAATCCACTAAATATTCACGTCAAGATCACTATTTGTGTTGGGCACTTGTACAATGCAAGGACAACAAATCATCATAATCATGACAAGCTTCTGCTTTTTAAAAAAAAATAAAACCAATGAATTGTAACTTAAACATGGGACCGACATTATGCAATAGAAGACGATGAAACGTTTTTCCATGGAAACAATGTGTAAAGTTGGAAAGGATCAATTTCAGTCTCTTGGGGGCCATGTAGCTGAGCTAAGAAACAATGTGCAGCACCCAACACTGGCTTGAGCTGCATAGCAGCTCAGACTAGCTAATTCTTTTATAATTGGAACAATAACTGTAGCAATTTCTTGACAACTTCTAACCTTTCCCCTGTTTATTTTTCATATTGATATTGACGATGTTGCCCATTGATTATTGTTTTCTTATTTCTAGGCTGCTGTGATTGACTTTCGGCAAAATGGCACCGATGTCTGGCTAAAGCGTGCTGCTTTATCTTTTAGTATTGTCTTAGCCTGTGTTGTGGTAATGCACAGCTGGAAAAAGGGTCCAGAATAGCTTTGAATTGATACAAATACAAACGTACAGACAAACACTTTGCCAAGAAGAACATATAGGATTTAGAACAATCAGGCTAAGCTCAAAGTGATTGCTTGAATGTTGCTATACAAACAATAACCGCTTGCTACCCTCAATCAATGCATCTGCATTTTGTCTTGACATGGACGCTTGCTGCTACGAATTGGTTTTTAGCATTTCTGTGATGGTTGAAATGCATTTCCTCTGCATTTGTGTTGTATTTAAAGACAAAGGAATTAAAATTGTGCTCAAGTCTGTAACATTCTATTGTTTTGATTGCATGTAATTAGCCAGGTTATTTGTCTTTTAATTGTCCTGGGATTATTTTGTAAGTTAATGATGCACACATATTGTATGAAGGTCATGTTTGAAGGTAATGACGGTTTTGCAGTAACAAAAAGTCAGTTCTTATGTCGATGATGTGTTTTGAGTCTGTCTTGGCTATTTTATTGAGAGCAGTTACACTTATTAGACATTAGGTGACAAATCCGTCAGGTGCAGTCCCAATGTGTTTCAGTATACAAATGAGTTGACCTTTACCAGAGGTGAAGACACGAGAAATGACTTTGTTTTGAACGCAATCAGCTGTACTCTTATCAATGACGGTCAATTTCAAGGATTGTTCCTTGCTGCCAAAATTGTCGATTTTTTCTCAAACCACTTCCATCTTGACATGCAGCGAGACTGTGCATCGTCATTTGAGAACTGCAAGTTGGGCTGTAATTAATTTAATTTTGTATATATATGAAGTCTATTGACGTATAACAAGTAGTTTCCATATGATGTGATAGTGTATACTTGATCTCAGAAGAGCAGAACGTTTTACAAAAGTGACCAATAATCGCTACACAGTTGAAGTAACACATACCAAAAATAGTAACGATTACCGATGAAATTACTTCTTGAAAAGAGTAATCAATTACAGTCAAAATTATGGTAATTACCCCAGAGTAAAGACTACTCTCATCAAGCAAGCAACCATGCCAACACAACCTCATATATTCAAAAGTTTGCAAAATTTTAAATTGCAATCATATTTGAGTTATGTTGTTCATAGTACAAATTGGGCCAGAAAAGTGCACAGTACACAATGCTGTAAAAAGCAAAATAAGTTGTAAAGAAGATATTAGCTGAACCATTGAAATAGTTTGGGCTTCTTGTAGTAACGTGCTTTCTTTAATTGTGGCAATGCTTCTTGGACATTTGTTGCTGTTCTTTCCACGTTGCTCTCAATCCGATCCAACATTTCATTCTAAATATAGATAAATGTAAATAATAGAAGTCAAGATGATCAAATCAGTTGTTCAGTTACTGCAAGATGACCTACAAGAATGTCAACTGTACGGATAATCAATACAAGCTACATTCATATTTTGTAAGATACCAGCAGCAGGTCCTTAGTTTTCTGCTCCATGAAAAAGATATCGTAACTTAATCGACTTGCAGAATAAAATCATATATTCAACAAAGACAGGTCAGAAACTATTGGGACTGCAAACCTTTATCGCTGTCGTGAAATGCTGAAAAAGTCCATTGTCCATATCATTATTGGCGGGGTCAACTGGATATCGCACTAGATCTGAATTCGGTTAATCTTAAAATAGATAAGTTGCGTTATCTATAAAGTCAGATACCGGTAATAAATGTATCTAAATCCAGCTCAAGTGAGTGTCTCACTATCCCTTGAATTTCGTTTTTCTGTCAAATTTTAGATATGGTTATGATAAAAGAAACTCACTTCCAATAAAAGTGCTATTTGAGGCTTTAATTAAGTGCTGACTGATACACAGCCATTATAAAATCAATCAAATAAGAAACAAACAATAAAACTGTGGCTGTTACTAACCTGCAATGCTACGTGAAGAGCCATATCATTGAAGAGAGCAAACAGCTCCTGAGACACAAATCAAACAAACAATAATAAATAACATACATTAAAAATAAAAATAATCACGAAAGTGAACTGATTGCACTTCAGATAGCATCTGCACCTGGATGGATTTCTCAAGTCTGATGATATCCTCGTGTCTTGATTCAACTTCCCTGAGAGCATCTCTGGCATCTTTTGTTTCCNAAAAAAAAAAAAAAAGGTCCTTAGTTTTCTGCTCCATGAAAAAGATATCGTAACTTAACCGATTTGCAGAATAAAATCATATATTCAACAAAGACAGGCCGGAAATTATTGGAACTGCAAACCTTTATCGCTGTCGTGAAATATTGAAAAAGTCCATTGTCCATATCATTATTGGCGGGGTCGACTGGATATCGCACTAGATCTGAATTCGGTTAATCGTAAAATAGATAAGTTGCGTTATCTATAAAGTCAGATACCGGTAATAAATGTATCTAAATCCAGCTCAAGTGAGTGTCTCACTATCCTTTGAATTTCGTTTTTCTGTCAAATTTTAGATATGGTTATGATAAAAGAAACTCACTTCCAATAAAAGAGCTATTTGAGGCTTTAATTAAGTGCTGACTGATACCCAGTCATTATAAAATCAATCAAACAAGAAACAAACAAAACTGTGGCTGTTACTAACCTGCAATGCTACGTGAAGAGCCATATCATTGAAGAGAGCAAACAGCTCCTGAGACACAAATCAAACAAACAAGAATAAATAACATACATTAAAAATAAAAATAATCACGAAAGTGAACTGATTGCAGTTCAGATAGCATCTGCACCTGGATGGATTTCTCAAGTCTGATGATATCCTCGTGTCTTGATTCAACTTCCCTGAGAGCATCTCTGGCATCTTTTGTTTCCAATGCAAGCTGAAAGAGAAAAACATCAAGAATTGCATTATTCTTCATTGTAATAAGCAGCCTTCCAGGCCACTACTACTTAAGACGAGGAAAGATGCCACAATTAAGCTACAACATGTACACTGTCTGTCACCACTTCTCCCTGTTCTTAATTAAATCAGCCACTTGACGAGTTGGCAAGGCCACATCTGCCAAGTCTGCTTTGTTTGTCGTAGTTACAAGTTACAAGCCAATCATCTACGTTGATCGTTAGAGGCTAATAGCCTTGTCCTACAGCGCTTCGAGGAGTTATCTGCAGTTTGTCATAAGCTATTATGATCACAAACATCATTGTGGGTGAATTGACTTTACAATTTTTCATGTATTTTATTGCTGCTCATCAAACAGTCTTGCTTGTTCATCGTATGATGTCCATCAATAGAGTTGCAATAAATTATAGCATCTCTGGGCTGATGGATATGTGTTGATTTATTCACATGAAAGAAACACAACTATTGCTTTTAATACTCTTGGGAGTAGTAAATATGTCTGCCATTTCAGTAAACTAGTTTACAGTGCAAAGAGTGTTTGTTACAATTTAACCAGAAGGCCATAACCTATTACATTCAAAGTAGCATTTTTTGGGGTAAAATTCAACCGTGTCTATGGAATTCCAGTGTTTTCGATGCTTGCAACAGTTTACTGCAGCAATAACATGTTTGCATTGTAATGACCTCTTATGCACAAATAGGAAGCATTAATCATCATTGACCATATATGGTCATACCTGATTCATCATGACATTCAAATTGCCAGATGCCAGCATCTCATCAACTTGGTCGTCAGATTTCCTATTTCCCGCTATGAATGCAAACAATGCAATTGGATCAAATATTGTACAATATTTATACATAATTTGTACAAATGATCAAATGTGCTGCATTCAACTGAAATTAAACATGGCTTTTCAAAGTAACTATTAACCTTGATTGAAAGCAACTTGTAAATACAGTCAACTCCACCAAATAACGGTTCCGCCATTATCGGAATTTCGTCAATAGCAGAATAGTGGATTTTTCAAGTCCCAATGATTGTTGCGACCTGCCTTTGCTGCTAAATATATCCGCCAATACCCTTTGTCACCAATAACTTTTTGTGTGTGTCTATTTCGGTGTTTAATTCTGGCCCCAGACCAGAAATAATTCGACAATATCAGTTTTTGAATTCCTTTAATTTCCTGTGAGCTGCTGCTAAACCTATTCAGTTTTGACCCCATTGCTAGTTAAGTGGCATTCCCGACAATCGTTTTGTTTTACAACTATGCTCTCTTGATAACGAAGTAAATCCAACGACGATCTTGAGGACACCGCAGCGGTGCCTGTACCTACGACTTCTGAGGTCAAGAATACATTTTCTGTCATCTCCTTCTACATGGACAGTCACGCTTCCATTGCAGAAAGTAGCAAAATGAAGCTGATGGCATTACAGGGCGAAATTGAGTCTGTGGCTCTTTCGTCTCTACGACAGACAATTCTGAAATCGTATTTCAATCGTAACTACCAATCGCTGACTTCTGCTGCTATGTGTTGTAATAAAACAAAGGATTACATAACTTTCATTGTTTTGCCTATGCCGGCTTTCACCAATAACGGTTAAATTTGGACGGTCCCCAGCACACCGTTATTGGCGGAGTTGACTGTTAATGGGTAATAGGGTGATTAAAAAAACATCGATTTTCGAAATTCCAATGGGAGACAGGTTCAATCGATGCTAAATAGGTTAGAATGAATGCATGCAAAAGAAAAATTAATTCGAAGAACGTTTAGAGGTGCCTCATGAATTATTTGCATTTTTGCCGCTGAGCGTTTGTTGAAGCAATCGAAATTCCCGTCCTGCGTTTAGCGATTGTCGGCTCGACAGGAAATGATCACATCTGCTATTGTCTGAAGACGTTATGCAAGAGAAAGCTGCCGCATCAATTAGCAATGTGACACCTTCCACTTTGTTGGCGCATGTGTTACCAAGGGTTTGAACAGCTCGCTTTACCATTTCGTCAAGGCATCTTCTATGTAGGCTTTTGATTTATAGCTTGAAGATGTTTCGTAGAGGAAACATGGATACTACCACAGACTTTTCAACCCGCGTTTAGATCAGCAACACTTCACAAGCTGTTACTGGCTCCCTGCAGCTGGACTGATGAGGAAGACTCGACTTTTATATTTGTTTTCAGTTGCCTGTGAGACGCAGAGGATAAACGTACAATTTGGAATTCTTTGATAAAGAATTTCACCTGCTGCTCTAGAAAAATACGAATTGGTTGTATTGCTCAGTATTGAGGTGTTACAAACTGAATTGGAAAATGTGTTTGCTACTTCTTGCTACAGTGATCGCAACCCAAGTGTTGAGCGCAATCTGAGCAGACTCATGCCTTGTTGTCAACCTTCTCGGAATCTTGGATGTTAAATAAATGAATAAGAAATGCATACCATTATGCATGGAATAAATCTACTTACTAGCCGACTTGTTGCAAACATTGCTAGTTACTCGGAATTGTTGATCAAATGCGTTCTGATGGCCAGAGCAGTCTGAAGAATTCTAGAGTTAGCCATTTTCCCTTGCAAATGCCCACCCTGTCGGCTTCAAACAATGCATCAAAACTCTGGTGTTTGACAACGAATCTATCAAAGATCTTTGCAGAGCAACTGCTAGACTGTTCGCTGAACGTTATTTTATGAGTTTGAGCCAAAACATTGACAAACGAAGTGAGCAATCGTTATTTTGTTGTCGCGTCTAGTTTTTTTATGGTTGCTGTTGTCAAGGGAATTCAGCAATCATTTTGAAACCATAAAATTTTCTAAACTCACGATGATGAAGCTGTATGATCTGAAAGCCAATTCTTTCTTTACGCATACTTTAGTCTGCAAAGCTAGTTTGAAAAGCAAATCACTAGAAGGTCAGGGTTATTGCGGGCAGTCTGTTTGCATGCGGCTTGCCAAGGTTTCCAACATATTCAGGACGGAGAATTCTTGCGGCTGTAACAACGCGGATTCTTAATTTATGAAGAAGCAGGGTCATGTGGTAAGCAACATTAGTTATGTTGCTATGAATGTAAAGTTCTGTAAGCAAGGAGCTTTTTCTAAATAATAATGAACACTACACAATAACAATTTGGCATCGCAGTGGAGGTGTTACTTCGGATGCTGCAACTGTTGGTCGCCAGAGCGGGACTGAATTACTGACTGGCGCGATTTCATGGATAGTGATGGTAAAATATTAATTTAAATTAGTTTAGGTTAACGGATTGCCATGAAAATAGCTGACAGCAATAAATGGACATGGTGCTACGATCCAGCGTATTTTTCGTCCCATAACGCTGATTTTTGACTCACGGTTACCATGGTAACCCGTGGGTCAATGTTGCGGAGGGAGAATCAATTTTTCTATTCATATTCAGACCGTGGGAAAATTGGTCGACCCCCACTGTGATCGTGAGAATGTCACACGTGAGTCACACGTGATCCCTTGATGACGTCATGGTGAAGCAGACTTGCATTTAACTGTGCTTAGTTTAGGTTTTATACTAAGCTTGCATATATCAAGGTATTTGGACGTAAGCCATCATGATCTTCAAAATCAGCCAACTAAGAAATGTTGATCGGACAAAAAGAGTTTGTTGTTGTTGTGCAGTTTGTGCTTAGGCACTGGAGGAAGCTGTGAAGTGTCGCCTTGACTGATTTCGTTTGCGCCTAGGCACTGGAGGAAGCTGTGAAATGTCACCTCGGCGGATTTCGCTTTTGCGTCATTCACAAAATTATCACAGCTGTGATNATTTCGAAAATCCGTATAAATTGAGTTTACTTCGAATTAAAAAAACTTACACCATTGTCTGCGCTGATTAGTTACCGTTTTATTGATACCAAATGTCTGATCGAAACCAACAACCAAAACGAGCTGGAATATTTCTGTACTATGTTTTCAATTTCATTATTGCAGGCGTTAATCAATTTATTCAAATATGCCTAATATTTCAAATCATTTGCTTTACATTCCTACACCGTGAGTCAGCTCGTAGAGCATCTATGTTCTATTTTTCATTATCACTTGTTTTTTTTGACAAAAAATTTCCTTGCAAAATCAACGGATTGCGCGACCAAATAAAATAATAAGAAGTCAGTAGGGCAATTTGAATCAGTTTTATTGCTTTACTGTGGTATAATAAGCACTTGTTCACTAATCTAGCTTGTTGCAGCAAAATTCATCACTTATTTAGTATGTCTTTTCGGCATGTCAAAATGAAAAAGTGGACAAAACATCATATGGAAACTTTACAGACGCGGTTCGTAAACAAATCAAGCTTAAATGAGTTCAAATTTTTGATTGCTAGAAAGATCTATTACTTAGCTTTCACGTAAGAGTACACTTATCTCAATCCGCCGAGAAATAAAACAACTACAATTTTTTTTCGTGGGGAGGTCAATTTGGCGTGAAATCCGACGCGTCATAACAGAGCGCAGTATGGGTGGATTTGCTCAAAATACGCGAAACTTCAAAATTCGTGAGGCACCTCTAAACCATCTTCGAATGAATTTTCCTTTTGCATGTGTTCATTCTAACCGATTTAGCATCGATTGAACCTGTCTCCCGTTGGAATTTTGAAAATCGATGTTTTTGAATCACCCTAATGGGTAAGTTATGGTTAATATAAGGTATATAGAAAACAAGGTAGAGCCATGAGCGGGAAATTTGAATGGGTGACTGGGGCGATTGCAAACGAAATTCTGACAGCGCGAGCAAGCACATGCAATGGCAATCATATCGCAATCAAGTCGTGAAATCTTCAATTTTCGGAGAGAATCCACAACAAACTGCTACAAATATGAACAGGAAGAATTTATTGGGTCGTAAGACTTTATGCCTGTGGATCAAAGGCAAGACAAGAAGCCGTAGCAGCTAGCTGTGAATCACAGCCTGTGATCGACTTCTAAGGATGAAAACAACAAATTCAGGCAAAATGCAAGGTAGGAGGTCACACAATACGTACAAAGTCATGCAAGATCAGTTGTAATCAAACTGTTATAAATTACAGAAATGAACTTTTTGCAGCCTTGATGAATCAACTTGCAAACTGCTTCGCCTTCGCCTTGTTTCTTCGAGACTGCTGCTGCAACTTTGAATTCAGATGCCTGACTCGAATGAAGGTCCTTATTTTAGCAAAATGCCTCAACAGCACTGCTGGCAACTTGTTGCCGAAAGCTTCCTCCAGATGATGCTCAGAGAAAAGATTAATTATTCCTGGGGCTCGTTGAATATCGCTGCCGTGAAAGGTGGGAAACATGTTCTCGCACTTCCGAATATGCTCCAGCAATGCTTTGCTAGGGCTCATCAGCCCTCCTCTTGACAGGCAGCCTATCCACAATGAGGAGAATATTCGTGGTGGTGGAGCTTTTGATGTGTCGCCTGATCCGAGCTCTGGGAATTTACTGCTAAATTTGAAAGCCAGATAACCCGCAAGATAAATCATTGCCTCTTCGGTGCAATTAAATTCGTCATTCCCAGGCGATGACGACGGTTCATCGTCCAACTGGAGCAATTGTAAGTCGTCACATTCGATGTTATCTGCAGTGGATATTTCATCAGCTGCTTGGTCAGCTGTAGCCATTGTAACTTCGTTGGTAACATAGTTGACACAGCTGAATGCTGGCATTGGCTCTTGCTCACTGTTGTCTGCCGGACAGAGAGTTGAGGCACTCTGAACAGCAATTTTAGCCGACCTCCCGATGGTCAACAGGCGAAGTCTGTTCATGGCATCCACTGAATCTAACCACGAGAAAGAGAAATGTTTAGTTATACATACGAGCTAGCTAGTTCTGAATAATTAAGTTTTTTTTAACGATAGTTAGCCTATGATTCTAAAATGCCATTACTTTGTAGGATTCAAAATAGGTCCATGATTTGTAATACTATACGAATTATCTAATGATATTAAAATATATTATATATTATTTCATGCGAGGTAACTGTACTTGAATCCAATTGATGGTTCAACCATGCAACAATGAATAGACAGGAAAGTTTTGTTCAATCCAAAATTCCAAATATAAGTCATGTAATTACCTGGGTGGTCATTTGATCCTCCAAGTGCTCGTACACAACTGAACAAATTCTCAACGATGTCCTGATTTAGGTGGGCCGTCATTAGAAATTGCAGCTTGTAATCATATGAGAGATCTGCATATAGGACGAGAATTGATTTGCTTGATATTAAGATTCCTTTTTGAAATGGCACAAGTTTGTTGTGCCTGCCGACTCTGGCTGCTTCCATTGTATTGCTCATGTTCTGCAGTGACTGTGATTGCTGCACCAAGTTGATACCAAAGGCACATTTTGGGTCATTTGTGGTTCCCATATAGCTGCTGTTGCATGTGTCAAACCAATCATTGACCAGCTGAATAAAATTTGCTTCCTCTGCTTTTGACGGGTGGATGCAGCGGATTGCTGCTGCTGATGTAGCTGATAGGAACTGAGCAGCTGTTCGAACGCGTTGTCGCTCACTTCTTTGCACCGTCAGATGATTGGCCTTGAGTTTGTGATGGATCCTGAAAACATTAATAAAAACCATTCTCGTATCGATTTTGTTAACCTTCAATATTACGGGTACCAAGCGTAGAAATCGTCAACTCAGCCACAGTATCTAATATATAATATATTTCAATATCATTAGATAATTCGTATAAGATTACAAATATTAAAATAGTTTTCATTTCACATTCATAATCAGCCATGAGCTATCATGTTTAATGCATGGACGATTTACCTTTACTCTCCAGAATAGAGCACCTGCGTATCCGCCCACCAGATGTTGACGGAACTCCTTACTTGGAGGAGCGATATGCG
>OFHS01001433.1:3110-27808 GCA_900245855.1 Calvadosia cruxmelitensis
AGTCTAGAGCAAAGCCTACCACAGCACAGGCGAATGGGAAGCTGTGCACTACAATGCTGACCAGTAATCTGAGTTAGTTATTAATTGTGATGATTGGCTAATGAAATTGAACTATTGTTATTCTAACTTACGTAATATTTAGTCATGTGATTATTCTTGTGTTGTCAGTTCTCCTTCGGTCGTTTTCAAGAGTTGACATCTTACGGTTTTACTTCGTCTGTTTATTTGACTCAATCACTTGATTTCCGCTAGAATTCAACACAACCTACCTCAGGCTGATTTGGCGTTTTACTAGAAAAACAGACATTGATGGAACAGGATTTGCTTTGGTCGTGTTTGATCACGGATTCCCGGCCAGAATGCCGGGTGTGGTACATTTCAACAAAATCTTGGCATCTCGGGACTCGGGTGCGCAGATTGAGGCTAAAATTTTCAGGTGCAAGTGCACAACATGCTGAAAATATTACTGAAAAGCACACTTCATGTTTGTCAAATCACACAATATGGCATGGTGAAGCTCAGTAAAGCATAACTTTGCAGCTATTTGATTATGATTTGAGGGTAAGAAATATAATGCGAAGACATCAAAAATGAAGAGCAGCAGCACTAATTTCCACTAATCAATTTTGTTGTAAAGCCAAATGTGAAATCCGTAACATTCTATAACTCTACAGATTTCGGGTGCACACTCCAGTATGTAAAGTTTTCCTTTTGCGAGGGGAACGCTAAATTTCAGTTCCTACGATTGCGTGGATTTTTCTCTATGATGACGTAATTTATACCCACTAATTCAATTTATTGGCAATATTGTGCGGATTTTGCTGAAGTTTTTTTAAATGCGCGGCGCGGAATTTCGGAGCTGGCTTTGCGCGGGGAAAGTCGGCCCTACTTTTCATGCTGGTGCACACTTGCAATATACTGTACGCCTACACTGCAGCTGCAGTCTGGATTTCTGGCAAGACAGCGCAGCCTGCATGCAATGGCGATTTGTCCACTCGTCGTGTAAGCCAAAAGCAAAATAGAATAGCCTAACAATCCCTGTTTTTAGACTAGACATATTAAAAGAAGGCAAAAATATGTGCATTAATTAGCCTAGCACTGCAGCAGAGACTGGGTCTGGATGGATGGATTACAAAAATGTCACGATAGGATTTGGTCGTGTTAAAGTACCTTAAATACCATGACAGCAAGGAATATACAGTGGTATCTAAAATGCATCCTATTGGAGTACTAATTAAATATTTATCCGAAGAAGAAACCAATGAAAGGCAAGACCTCGTTCTTACATTAGCAAAACAAGCAAATGAGTCAAAAATAGTAGTCTTACCTTTCCAAGTCCTCCATCTTGATATGAACTCGATTCGACGAAATTGGATTCGAGATAAGCGATGTTCGTGTTTTGTACGTACACTGTACAGTAAGCTGTAGATCATTGATAATGTGCTTCGCAGTGCAGAAAGATAATAAGATGACAAGTTTAATTCACAGTGGAGTGATTACAATAGGTTAAGGTACATTGAGAGATATTTTAAATAATAAAGAGTTCATTTTTATTGATCTTGGACTCATAATTTTCTGTTTGAAATTCTATTTCATGTCGAAAACAACATGTAGCATTACAGTACAACGACATTTCCGGTATTGTGAGTCTACAATTCAATAAAATCACAGTCACGTTCTGCCTAAAAAATTTAAATGTTAAAAAATACAGTATTATCTAAAAAAAAATAGCCTATGATATTTACAAAATAAAAATTTCTTGCAAGCTTTCTCCAGCATTGAGGATGCCAAGAAATGCAAGAATGCTTGTAGCATTACCCCTCTGTATTGCGATGCTTAATCTTTGAAAAAGGTGAGCCCTTGACCTTGCTTCTCCTGTGGCGTCGATAAGTTTTCCCACTACACTGTGGATGATTTCATGTTAACACCATCGCATAAAACTAAAACTTATGTAATCAAAATTTAAATAAGGGTAAGAAATTGGGAAAATCATTTTAAAATATAACTGATAATGAAATATATTCACCTTACTGAGAGATGACTTTAAATGAAATGGAAAATTCTAAAAGCGAACTCTACATTCTTTAAAATGAACTAGTACTTATTTAAATTCGGAGTATTTAAGTACTTGTTTGAGTTCACTTGATATTGAATTACCTACAAATATTATTCGTAAATGGAAGTATGCCTTAAAGGAGCTGCTCACTATTTATTGTATATGTCGGTACCTAAGAGAAGCGATTTAGAAGTCAAATTTTGGCAATTGGTAGGTTGGTTTTGGATGTTGTCTTCAACGGACATAGTATTATACTAATACTTGGCACAGGTGGTCGCTTAAGACAGGTGCGGTGCATTGATTTACATTTTAAGAGACCAAGTGATCGAAAAGAAGTACCACTGACTTGCTAGAACGATATCTATGATGATGATTTAAAATTGATTTGTTTTTCTTTAGTATAATACCTCGTCACCTGCGAGTGATCATGAATCATGGCGGGATTTATGTAACAAGTGCATCAATAGGAAGAGGGACGGCTTTTTATGAATGAGGACGGCATATGATATTATTAGAGACTACATTAAGATCGACTCTTTAACTTAGGTGGTCGCTTTAGACAGGTGGTCTGTATTCGCCAACAACAAGTTCAAATTATCAAACAAAAGAGGACTGTAGCTTTGTGCAATTTGGCAAAATACATGTGGAAAATTCAACTAAGTTATTTGAGCCCAAAAACAACCACCTTAGGCATTGCTCAAATAAACTGCTATCGGAACCTCAATATCATGGCTCACGGAAGTGTCACAACCAAACAGTCAGAAACAAACCAAACAACAAGAGTTATTCCATAACTAAAGAAGACACTTACATTTCGTCTCTCATCGAAGAGAGAAGTGAGAGCAACCCACTCTCTCCGTGGCCTTTACAACAACATCAAGATGATGTATAAGAAAAAGAAGAACCTCTAAAATGCCTATGCGTGGCCTTTTATATAAATGCGTCCCACGTATAAACCAATCAGGTTCGACTATTAACTTAAAGAATAACATTAAGACTAAATTACCTAATTATATACAAAGCTAAATCAAACGAGGCTACCTCTTTATGAGGCCAGCGATAACATGGTCGTTAGGACAGGTTGAGCTGTACACATTTTCCATGTGCTAAAATGGCCATGCGAAATGTATTGCTTTTCAAGTCCAGGAGATGCAAAGTCACTTATTGTACAGCGGTATATGATATTAATCAGTGTTGCGTTTATAAAAACGCGTTGCACGTTACTGTGAGCGGTAAAGTGCTCAGTGTCAATGCGTTTTGTAATGTACGATAGTAATAAAGACCATAGACGACATTGTGGTTGCAGAGTTCCGCGTTTCCATAGGCTAGCGAAGGTAACTGTAGAATCTATCCCAGTATCCACTGCGTCATATAATATACAATAGCAATAGAGAATAGAGACGATAGCAAACGACTAGCTTGAATATACTTGTGGCTGCTCCTCAGCACTTGTCTAGCAGACTGAGCTTACATGCATACTATAGTACTGTAATTACGATTGCGTAATACACGATCCCAGGCAATAGGGCTGGAATGGTACAGTCAAACGTGTATCAGCGGCCACCTCTATAGAGCAGTCACCTGTATGTAAAGGCCACTCTTCATAACCTCAAAATGACGCTTTCTTTAGAAATCAACCTTGGAAGAAAGGTCATCTGTCTATAAATGTCATTTTCATCAGGTTCCAAAGGTAACCGTTATAGACAGGTTTCACTGAATACACATTTGTCAGTTTGTTGGTAGTTTTGTCTCTACGTCTCTTGTTTTAGTACCACAAAAGAGAGAATGAGTCTTGCTCGCACGCATGCGTATTGTCTAAGCGAATATCCCTATTCAGATAATATTCCATAACTTACTCATATCACCATCTTTCATTGCGAGCTATATCTACTTCATTAATCATCCTTAATACCATGCCCTATAAGATACTTCTTTGAACTAAGCTAATTTGACTGTACACTCTACTCTAAGCTAATCATCTTAATACTCTTTAATATCATATTTCAACAATGCTGACTATTAAAAAATAACTGAAAAATACATTGCACTTGTACATGCTAGATTAAAACCTAACCACGAAAAATTCTTAAAAGTTCAAATAGATATTGCAGAGATTAAAACAAACCCTTTGTTATGACTATCAATATTGATGGTTTCAAAATGCTTATACTGTACAGTCAAACGTGTGTCAGCGGCCACCTCTATAGAGCAGCCACCTGTGTATAAAGGCCACTCTTCATAACCCAAGAATGAAATTTTCTATAGAAATCAACCTGGACAGAAAGGGCACCTGTGTCTATAATGGCTCTTTTCCTCGTGTCCTATAGGTGACAGTTGTAGACTGGTTTCACTGTGTACTAATTTGTGAGCTTGTAGCACAGCCTCGTTTGCACACTCCCCTGTCTCATTCTAAATGTCTCTTTCGCATGAGGAAGATTGTCAGTCCCCAATACAGTCAAACCTGTATTAGCGGCCACCTTTATAGAGCAGCCACCTGTGTATAAAAGCCACTCTTCGTAACCCTAGAATGACACTTTCTATGGAAATCAACTTGTACAGAAAGGCCAACTGTCTATAAAGTTCATTTTCCTCAGGTCACAAAGGTGATCATTATAGACAGGTTTCGCTGTAGTTTGATAAAGACGCACATCTGCCATTGGCTCTTTTCTGAATGTTTAACAATAATAATTCACTAACCATGGAGGAAACGAGGATTACTATATTCTATTAATGTATGCTGTGCTTGCCGTTGGTGCGTATTTCTTTGATTAAGGATAAAAGAGGTAAATAATAGCACCAAACGTATGAATTAAAAAGTGAAAGAAGTGTATTTCAAAAGGTGGAAGTTAATCGATACATTTTCTTCTTAGAGTTCATGTGTGGTATTGTAATGTTTCCCTTGGCCGGATAAGCACATCATTAACCAAATAAAATCCTAAACTAAAAGTAAAGTAAAACCTATGAACCCGCTCGCTCGTAAATTCGTGGTAGTCTGAAAGTATTTGCATCTGTCGACTTTAAATTAGGGCTATTTACTGGTTTATGTTAAGTTAATGTAACGCTGTAATTTGCCTGATGATATTTGTTTGATGTCCCGTCTTCTGATATTGATCAGGGCCCACTTTTACTCAACCAGTGCTTTGATCTCAATCGAAATAGTAGACCAACTGTTAAAAAGTGTCAAAGAAAGATTATCAAGTGTTAAAAAGTATTAAATAGAAACTAATAAACATACAAAATCACAGGCATCAAGAAATGGTAATAAAAGAATGCGTTTAGTTTATTGCAAATTGTAATTAATGCTTCATTATACAACTGTAGATATCGTTGATATGTCTTGAAATACACCACTCTCTTTCTCTCTCTCTCTCATCAGGGTTTGGCGTTATGTCCTGTCAGCCTCCTTCTGATACATAAGCATCTCTGGTGGTCTGCCTGTAGACACTTTCTCATCATTCCAATGCCATTTTTCAAATCGTCAGTATGTCAATCGCCAATACAAAGTGCTGCGATAAATTGGGTGAGAGTGTTCCATTGCATTTTCAGTCGTTTTAACCGCAATTGGCCCGTTACCAAGCCACGTGGAGGGTCACCCATCCAACCCACGACACAGCATGATCTCCATGTCTGCTTGTCTGCGGTGGTGTGACAAGTCGTTCATACTGACAACATCGCTGTCAACTAACTGCTGGTGAGTCATTATGACTCGTGGAGCAATGTGTCAAGAATCCATTGAAGGATTAGAAAAATGTAACCAAGGAGGCTCACCCCACAGCTAAGTCAATTTGAAAGCGATAAATACAGGTATCTGCCAAATAACTCAGAAAACTCAAGGTTTCAAACAACCGATCACAACACGATCACTTCAAGTAGGGCTAACCCTAATTGGACTTTGCTAGGAAACCTATTAAATAGTTCCAGAAAGTTCCCAAATAAATTGCAGATTCGAGAGACTATCCCAACTCAATCTGCAAGTTGAAGGGAGAGCAACAGCTCTTTCCCCTGTCTGAATCCAGTTGACTGTCACTCTTCGCTTAGAATAACTTCACTAACCTACCCATACATACTATCAAACGGATGGATAATGGCAGGTCAAAGCAACAGGCACTTCTTAGCCAGATTATCTGTTCACGGCTGACGGCTTTTCACCACTTTCTATGCAGAACAAATAAAATGTTAGTGGCAACCTCTGTAGAGCAACCACCTGTGTATAAAGGCCACTCTTCGTAACCCCAAAATGACACTTTCTATGGAAATCAACCTGGACAGAAAGGCCACCTGTCTATAAAGGCCATTTTACTCAGGTCCCAAAAGTGACCATTGTAGACAGGTTCCACTGTACCATCTACTGATTTCTACTGCAAATTATGTCACATAATATGCAAATGATAGATACCATATTAACAAATGTGCTAAGATTAATTCATATATTGCTTTTGCAAAACAACATGATATGTAACGAATATTATAGAAAACACTTGAAAAGCATGTATTGTATACACAGTATTTACCCTTAAGATGGGTGCAAATAAATCTTACCAATCTTCATGTATTAGTCCTAGCCACACAACGTATTTTACTTTAGCCTGTAACTATCTGCTTGCATGTCTGAAAACAAAAGATTATTGCTAAAGATATATAATATTGAAGTGATAAGCGAAATCTTCAGTTGTATTTCAGATTTAAATCTACTCTTGCTCTGTTGATCGTAATTTGCTCCTTGCAAGTCATCTGGGAAATACAGGCCATTTCGCCGATGTGTTCTTAGACAATTGATGGAATTTATACCTTAAAAATAATGCGAGATCTACTAATCTATAGAGTTGTAAAAGCAATAAGTGCTGCATGAACTTTAACAAAAGCAGCAATATACGGACAGCTCATTATTTATGCCTCTGGTTGGTACCGAAGAGAAGCAAAAGGTCTTAAGTTATTTTGTTTTACCCAACCTTCAGGTAGCCAAGAAAAGAAATTACCCAACATCTAAAAATGTCATCACATATTACACAAATGTTAGCAGAAAAGCAGATATTCTACCGGTACTAAAGCTGTAAACACATTGTGGCTATTAATTTGTAAATATACTAATGCATGGATTGTCTTAAGAACTGATTTCTTTTATCTGTAGTATTTACAGTGTTTGAAGTTTGAGAATGTATTATTGTTATGTTTTAATTTAATATGCTCCGCAAGTGCAAGAAGAAAGTTGGCAGCAATTCATCGTGCATCGTCGCTGCTGCCGTATATATACTAGCAAAGAGGCAAACACTCACCCAGAGGCTTTGTCGAAATGCTAACGCTCTGAATTCATCTCAAAGATCAGAAAATGGATCTTACGAAATGTTTATAAAATCGCCGTTTCAATATTTTAGTATCCTTTGCACTGAAAGGCACTCTTAGCTTAAATGCCTTTTGTCGATATTATGTTTTAACTTCAGTGTAATTATTTTATTGCAATCACATATTTATCCGCAGTTTACATTTCAATGATCTTACTTTAATGAATTTTTCTCGGGATTCTGTAAAACATATCTTTTAGGTAACTGCATACCTATTATCCCTGATATTGTATGTAAGAATACGAGAATGAAAATAAATTACATCATCATCCTCATCTTCATCTGCAAATGAAATGTAATTTAGTTCACTGCATAATAGTCGTTTGAAGAAAATTTAGTGATCTTTGAATAGCCAAGAAAATATTATTCAGCCAGTCCCAAAATATTTATTATTCAGCTAGTCCAAATATTTATTGTATTGTATTGTATTGTATTATTTCGAATGCATCGTAATCAAATCTTATAACAGATACATCATATCAACTTTTAGTTCCAAGGGAACTAGGAGGAAACGGAGTTTCCACCGTACCACAACTCCTAAGACAATAATAGGGAAAGGTATATCAAAGGTATCGAGGTCTATCATTGCTCAATTTATGATTGCATATGATACAATTTACAAATACCCAACCATTTATGTTTTCAAAATTTGATTTGGCTATAGCCTGCTTTTTTCTTTAGAAACCCGGGGAATAAATAATACCAAGCGGTCTCTTAGTTCTTGGACTGTGCTGTACTACGCTATTTTAATAAAAGCAAGTAAAATGTGGCTCAGGTCCAATGCCACACTGCAAAAATAGTATTCCCATTTCAAGAACAAAATTTCTCCTTTGAAGGAATATTGTTCTTAAATTTAGTAAGCAAATACTTGTCCACGCTGTGAGCCATAAATTACTAAGCCAAATATGAATACTTTGTTCGTCCACCGACCGAGTCTTATTTTAAGAAAATTGATACTTGAAACAAGAAAAATAATCTTGTCTAGACAATATTTTTTCAGTGCAAGTTCTTATTTTGCGAGCGAGTTCAGGCTCACTTTTTTAACTTTTTATTCTTCATATTTTCGCTGTGGGTCTCCCGAACAAACAAGCAAATTTGTGCTTAAGGGATGCGGACCCATGATCATATCATGTAACCAAACTACTTGCTATTCACACTTTCTGTAATCAATTGTTTTGTATTTCGTTTACGATATGGTCTAAATATATACTCATACTCATACTCATACTGTGTTTTTACAGTATAAAACACAAATGCTTTGAGTTATACGGCTGTTTCAGTGTAGGTCCAAGTGAAATGAAGATTGAATGAGCTTATTCTATTGACATCACATTGCTGTAAGCATTATAATTATTTTAGCCTAGACTCTACCATCGCATTGCGTTTAAGGTGAATCTGCCTTCACTCTCTTACATTTGCCTACTTCTTTATTATGCAGTAAATGTTTTGACTGAGTCTCGAGTTGTTCTTAGATTATTCTAAACTTTGAATCGTTTTGAGCCTCAATGTTCTTATAAGTAATCTTTTCTTGTTTTAAAAATTGTGATGTACAATGAAACATCACGAATGACATTGATTGACACATATTGATGGATAGACCCATGCTAAATTGTAAACAAATGACTGCAAAGTAACGAAATAATCTTATGCTTGCCTCTATAACCCTAGAATCATTATATCTCAGACGACAGTATCACATTGCACAGCTGTAGGGTAATTCAGAAAACGTTTTCGTGAACTTCTTGTGGAGACTTGACAAAAAGCTGTCAAACTGTGCAACACATTGCTTGCAAAAGGAAATGAATTTCATGCACATTTTAGAAATTTCATATCGAGTTTCATCTTGAACATTGTAAAGAGCATTGCTTTTCTTTGGCGGACAAGCAGGAGTGCGTCCATACATTCAACCTAAAGAACTGCCTTTGGTGAGCACATGCTTGCGATACACGCTGCTGTGAAACCCGGTGCCAGGAAAATTGCGAGACATCCCAGCGTGGTCATTTTTTTAAAGAATGGTCGCTTTTATTACTTCAGTGAATTATAGGCAATGCATCAGTTAATTTCAAAATAAGCCTTTACAGTTTACAAACTAGATATATNAACTAGATATATATATATATATATAATATATATATTTACAACAATCCATATTAAGTTATTCGAATGTCCTGAATGAGAAAAGTCATTGACTTATCTGGTGTCCTTCAGGAAATAAATATGATGATAAAGTCATTGCTTCTTCGTTGTATGCAAAATGTTTAAGGTAGTAGTTCACTATTTTCTGAATTTTTGGGCTAAATCAGATTTTAGGTCCTTCTGGTTTCAAATTTATCAGAGATTTACAGTAAGTATCGAGGAAGTGCAGTCCGGTTGAGTTTCAGGGGCTTTATTCATGGGCCAGGACTAAAGCGTAATCTGGGACTAAACAGTGAGTCTGGACTATAAATTACTAAAATCTGTATGTGGGACTTGAGATTTAATCCTGGACTGCGCTTAGTCCCGGGCCAGGAATAAGGCCCCAAGAGATTTCCAAACACGTGGTTTTGATACGAAATCGACACATTTGACAGCCAGTAAATAATCTCTTTGACATTGATAGTCACAGAAACGAGTCTTTCTTTGCACTGCAAAAAATAGTGTTCCCATTTTAAGAACAAAATTTATCATTTCAAGGAATATTATAGTAATAATCAAAATAATCAAATAAACAAAATATGCAGTAATAAACACAAAATCTACAGTAATAAACAGAATATGCTTCTCCACGCTGTAAGCCACAAATTAATAAGCCAAATATGAATATTGCTATAGTTCTTCCACCAACCAAGTCTCATTTTAAGAAAATTGATATTTTGAAATAAGAAAGTAATTATTGTCTGGAAAATAATATTTTCTCAGTGTGTGCTTCAAACAAAGCAATCACCTGATGAAACAATACTTACTGTATGTGACAGAGGTCAAATATCCGTCAATTACGAAGGGCATCAACTAGCACAGCATTTATGGACAATATATTTATATATTTAAATTGATACTTCATATGATAAAACTTGCTTAGAATTATCTACAAATTACTCAATAAAATTATCTGAATGTGAACCTAAAAATTATGTATAACTGTTAGGCTTTAAAAATCCTATTTACAAAATAAAACGTCTTCCAATTGTGAAAATATTTTTATGCGTATCCAATAGTTCTCCTAGCTATATATACCATCTGTCAGGAGGTTGTTAGGGACACTTTGGTAAGACTTGTTGAGAATGTTAGGATCATCAAAACGACTTCATTACAAGAACCAAGATAAAAACGATGGCTTTCGTTATATACGGCATATAATGAATTTGGAACATGGTAGTATGGTACAATAACATGTAACTGTCTATTATATTAGACGTGTTCATTGTATAACATATGTACTTTACTGTTGCTTACATGCAATAATGGAAGTATAAAAACGGGGGTAAAACCCTCCTCTATTTTCCTGTCCCATCTGGACAAATAAACATACATACTGTACATACATACTGTACATACATACAATATGAGAACTATTTCTTAATTTAGAAGAACTCGTTGCCATTATAAAGTAAATTACTAATTATACCTAGCTCAATTAAACAGATGGTTTGCTTGACTATTCTACAACTACATTGAGATGCACTCATATTTGCCCCCCCCCCTCTCCCCCGGGGAGAAATATTTCCCTGGAGCAACTTTTGTAACCTACGAATCAATTCCTAATATGACATCCCATTGACGATTGACATTATTCTCTTGCAATCGTCGAGATGTTTGATTGATGTTGCCCTGGCAACATCTCTCAGCCCGCGTAACATAACGATTAGATCATTTGTGGTCGGCCTCGGAGTCTTCTAAACGCCGATGCTGTGATGTTATCAAAATCGTTGACTGGCCTTCTAGTTGCCTTTGGGACTAGTCCGCATTTTCACCGGAGATTGGCTTAGCAGAACGCGTGAGTCAGACAGGAAACGCCGACACCCTTGACCAAGCAGGACCGCAAAATCACTAAATTCAGGACAGGCTCGACTATATATGTTCTGCCGCATCTCCAAGAGGACTTTGATTTTCAGCGGAAAGAACCGAGAAGTTATCATTCTATATTTTATTTTACTTTGACGGAGCTTGGATTTGCAAACAGCAAGGTAAGAGCTACAATATTTTTGAAAGAATTCACTGAGGCAGTAGTATCCTTGACTTTCTATATGAGATCAGAGACATCTTATCAGTGAGTAATTGGCATTGATCAGGGGGGTGTGCTTGTGGTCAGATCAGAAAGAAGTATAATACCACTTAGAGGAGGCACCTCGAATCAACCTTGTATTTAGTTTGGCACTTTAATAACTACGATGACATATGGAGAGTTATAAGAGCTGTAAGCATCTTCCGCGCAATCAATTTTGATCCCACGACGGTTGAGTGACAGGGGCATAGGCGGCGAACCCGGGGGTTATAGGGGATGCGACCCTGGACAGAGACAACCAACCCCTCGTCGAATTTCACAGTCAATTGCCCCTTGTTTTAAAACGAAGAACAACAATCGTGAAAACGGTTTCCTGTCAGAAAATGGATTCTATCGCACAATCTGTCTGCTCGTAAATCTCTTTCGGTAATTCTTACAACAATGAAAATACTAAGGGAGGAAATGGTCCACTGGCGTGAGATCCAGTAGGAGAGTATTCTAACCACTTCTCGCGTCCCTTTAAAACCAGAATGCTTCTAATAATTATATCGCAATGACATTTTGATACTGTTGCAATAAAATATGACTAACGAACTACCGTTGTAAGCTGAAGTAAGTCGTTTCGGAAGCAAACGAAATTCGTGACGAATTTTAACCGTAAATCATATGACTCAAATTCTTTTTCTGGACATTTCCACTTTTCTTGTCATCTCCATTTTTATTTTGAAAAGTTTTCAAAACATTGACAACGAAAGCCCCAAGGGCATCAACAATGTCAATGGTAATGCCAAATTCTATTTCGCCGACGATTTCGTTGGCAATCGTTTTAATCTTTCCCACGACAATGCAGGAAATGAAGTGTTGTTTGGCAAATAAAGCATCTTGACTACGGGACGAAACTGTCGCCTTTTCTGTCTGTCTCTCTTTCGAAGCGGAACGCAAGAGGGCGTGATTAAACGAGGCTGGAGGCGTCTATTTGAAGACGTTTAAAATCCCACGCGCGTACCAAACATTACTGTAGCCAGCTCAAGTTTGGACTGATATAGGTCAAATATGCGTACAATCTATAACTTGTAGCAAGCATCCAAGGCGTGAGAAATTACTAGCATTTGTCGGTCTAACATGTAGTAATAGTAGCATACAACGAGTGAGAAAGTAATAGCATTTGTCATGATAGCCAGAAAGTCAAAATGTCAAAAACCCTTTCGTAGTAAAATCTGTTTGTCGCTAAAAAGTCCTACGAAAGCGTAGGTAGTAGACTCAGATCAAATGTCCCTGCAACAGAAACTTGTAACTTAGGGTATTAATATTGAAGACATAAGGGTAAGAGAAGCTTATGAATTATCATGACACCTATCAGAAACAAATCAAGACCGCGGTGATGATATAATGCGAAGCTTCCTTGTGGTTACTTTCGCTTTGTCTATTCGACTAACCGTCGCTATGGTTCTACTGGCCGGGACACATCAAAACTTTGACTATCATTTCGTTTTATAAAATGTTTTTTTCACTAAGTCTGATCATCGGAGTATATTTCAAATTGATACACACAGTATGATAGGATATAAATTAAATCACAAATACACAAGCTATACATTTCTACTTAACTATCATTAAACTATACAATTTTACGACCTAAAAACCTATTATAAAATTAGTTCTAAATACTAAAATTGCTATCATGTTGTTCATCAAATGTTTGTTCATCAAACGCTGATGGCAATATTTTGATAATAATATTAGATATTTAGTAAATAATTATCTGTTTCTTTTTCTATGGACCATCAAGATAATTCTGCAACTATACATTATAGCCTTTTGATGACAATTGCCTTATGATTTTGACAATCAAGGCACGATAATGTTTACATCATGTGGTGAATGACGGGTAGATGACTATATATAAGCCGTATTAACAAGTTAACAGGCAGAAATCAGATCTTTCTGGAATAAAAACCCTTTTAATCGCATTACACAAGTCATGGGGTAAAACATATCAGTCATGGTATAGACTTTGATTAGTCTTCTGTGTTGACGACATTTAAGTAACAAGTCATCATGATTTTAAGTTCACTTTTATGTTCATTGTTGAAGGACGCTGATGACTAGACAAATATTATAGTGACTTCGAAATGTGAGAATGGATTATATTCAAGATGCTGCGTCTGCCTTCGCGTGTCTCTGACCTACCACTGGGATTACGAGATTTCACACGACGATGAACCATAGTAACAGCTGCCAGTCGCAGGCGACTTAAGGCTTAACATTGTCAGCCACATAAGATTTCCAATGTGGTGTTGCTCTTTTTGTGTTGTTGAAATCTTTCAAGCCACACCTGGACGAGTTCAACTAGAAGGAAGGTCGAACACCATGTCCAGTACCATTTGTATAATTCACAGCACCATGTAGTCTAATTAAAGTCGCACATGATGTGAACGCTCCGTGTTAGCCACGCTTAGAACAAAGGGTAAAATGTTCAATCGTACTATCGAACTGCGTGAACAGTTTTTTGCAACTGTTTGCGTAGCTTTGATTCAGATCTTTTGTGCCTGGAAGAAAGGACGCCGACTCTGATTCTATTCGAACAGGGCATTGAATATCGAATGTAGATTACACATCGTCACGAGATTAATTAATCCAGCTACATAGGTCGAAACTCGAAGGTCAACACAAAACTCGAGTGACATATTGAGATTTTTTGTCTAGGATATAACAACCGATTTGATAAAGCCCACAGTATATCATTAATGTAAAATGTTATCATCATCATCATTCAATTTATTTAGTCTCATATTCAACTTGTATACTGAAAAAATATTTTCTAGACAAGAATATTTTTTTCTTGTTTCAAGCATCAATTTCGTAAAATAAGACTTGATTGGTGGAAGAACAATAGCAATATTCATATTTGGCTTAGTAATTTGTGGCTTAGAGCGTGGACAAGTATTGGTTTGCTAGATTTAGAACAATATTCCTTGAAGTGAGAAGTCCTGTTCTTCAAATGGGAATACTATTTTTGCAGTGTATACGAAACACGCAACAAGTTGCATATGGATGGCACGTTTTACAGAATGACGAGAGTAATAACAAAGCTAAAATAGATAAATAAATACTGCAAGTTGATAAAATTGCCACGCCTTTCTGACTGTCATGGCACTATTTGTAAAACTACCTTTTTAAAACAAAGTCGCGCATTTTCGAATATTTTGCTGATTTCAATCAAAGCCTGATACGAAGTAATTGTTTTTCAAGCCATAATTTCCAAACATCTTAACTTTAATATTATAACATGTGCAATAATGCTTAAAGAATTAATCTAATTTTATATAATTACATAAAGCACTGTCATGACTAAGTACATTTCATGTTATTCGGTATTTTGAACAATTGCATCCTTTTCTCAGTAACGTAATGTAGTGAACTAACTGTAGCGGATTTCAAATTACATTGGTCAACAGCATGTCCACTCTGCGAATGAAGTGTCAGCTCTATCAGATCTTCACTCAATCTGGTAAAAATACGGATAAATTGTCAATCCAGTTTATAGGATTTGATTTGCTCTCCACGGTGTTGTATCAGTCAATGGATTTTCAGTGCGAAATGCGACGCGATCTTATCATTGGACTTATCCATTACAATCCCTCGATTTGATTTGGCGGTCACGTTCCGTAGAAATACGCCGGGTGTGTCTAACGAGGGATTTTCAAACTATTGTGATGGATAAGATAGCTTGTTGGGTACTGTCACGAATTGAAAGCCAACACTCACTACAATGCTATGTCAAACATCTGAAATTCTCGAGAACGGATACAACGAACACTTGATGCTTATCTCGAACGTTATGAAATTTCGATATAACTATACAGTATAATGCTATTATACTGTAGAAGTTAACTTGTAGCAAATCGAAATGTCATATTTCATTAGCGTGTTTGTGTGCTGGCAACAAAGAGTCAGCATTAAAAGCGGGATCCTTTTAAGCGACGGTTTAATAAGCGCCGCTATGCATTATTTCCCGTTTTTCAGCTTGGCATGCAATACATAATTACGGTTTTAATTCGACTTTATTCTAAATAACATGACCAATATTTAACACATTCTAGTCTTTCAAATTGAAGATATATTTTCGCGTGGGTCATCGTACGACAACGATTAGCACGTGCTTTACGGATTGTTGGTTTGTAGACACACTTTACAAATTGCCGATACAATGACATGCTCCAAACAATTTCCTTCTGATAATAGGAAAGATATTTTTCACGAACGCACTGTAGGGTACTGTTTGCTTAATTGGGTCGCCATGCAATCGTGTTTGTATTTCAGTTACAGACAATGGGTTCCCCACCTGTTGATTGCATTTAATCCGCTGAATAAAAACACATCTTTTGGAGGCTAGTAAGACGATCAGTTAGTGCGTCCATGTTTGCACCGCATTTCGTGCTTGAAAAGTTACAATCAAGTTAGATATTGGTATGGATTAATCGAAAAAGCCTCCCTTTTGCCTATACTTTCAGTTCAAAATCACATGCTCTTGTATAAATAAATATGTACTTAAATCTTCCAGGAATTGTTCTTATTATTTCCTGAGCTTATTTTCGTGGTTACAGGGCTGTGATTTTCCTAGACAGAATACATTACTTGGTTCCAAGAGAGTCGATTTTGATTGGAGACAGAGTCATCCCAAAGATTCGTAACTACAGCCTACTGGCAGCGAACCAGTCACTGAAGATCTGTTTATGGCACATTTTAATGCGAATGACCGCTGTTAACGAAGTGCTGGCTGTCATTCAGTAGCTCGTCTGAGATCAATTTGGTTGTTGAAGGTGCCACACACGGCTGCTCGTGTCGCCCGCCGTGCACTAACAACGTGTTTGTCGTGTTGCGGGTGATCAGTTGCCAAAAGCTGGCTCGTGCTTACGTTTGCCAGAGGTGTGGGCTGCGTTTTAACAGCTATCTGGCAGTGGGTCCTCTTCGTTGACAGTGGGCGAACCTCAAATCACTCCCTTCAATCACAGAACGCACAGGGGGTATGGCACTACACTTAAAGCGGTTTAACTAGATGCCGATGAACCAATCACGTTCGTTACTGCTCGGGGTTCGACCGACAACGGGGGTTGAAGGCAACCAGCCACAAAGATCAATTACCATAATAGTAAGCGGAGCGCGTCTAAGAGCAGACAAGCAACACCGTGCAAGCTGCAACAGAGCGCGAGACAGTGAGACTGTAAAAGGCCGTAAACCACTTTGCAATTGCCGTCACCGCACATTCGACCGGAGTCGCTCGCTTGGCTGCATCCATGCGCCTGCCACAGCCACGTGCAATAATACAAGGAGAACAAGTGAGCACAGTGGCCGTTCTTCGTCTGTTGCTGTCGGCAACAAGCTGGGACTGAGCAGCCAGGAAATATTGCAGACGTCACCACACCGCAAGCGCTGACTGGTCATTTTGCTGTCTATTCTACAGGCCAACTGACTGGGGTATTACACCATGGCGACGTCACAACCAGATAAGACTACTGTCACTGGATTTCAAACCGATGGTACCGGCCAGCCGGCCAATGCACCCGACGATGGAAATCAAGACAAAACGGCGATTAATTCGGCTGATTTCTCGACGTGCATCAAGACGGCCGTCAATCATGTCTTGAAAGGTAACATGTAGTTTGCGTGGCAATAAAATACCATCCACTTAACTAACGACTTTGCCATCGTAGATAATCTCGCCAGCCGCGCTGATGCGACAAGCATTTATGGCTTTAATCAGGATATCATTGCATTGGCACTAGACACGCGCTTGCCATGTTGACAGCTCATATAGCTTTGGCGTTTGTCTTATCTCCTCGTTCTCTCTCTTATTCCCTACGAGCCGGCCGCAATGCAACCGTAAAGAGCCCTATCAACGCATCGTGCCTCTTTTGTTTTCATTGAAACATCAGATCTGCCAACACGCTATTATCGATCATCCCAGTGTCTTCGCTACAATGTTGCACCGATCGCCATTTTTGTCATGTCGTACATTTTGCAGTAGTTATGCGATTCATTCTCGCATTTTGGCTTGGTTGCTGCTGATGAATTCCACGGGCAGAGTGCACAGGGAAATGAGACATTAGCGAACAACGATCTGCGTAGGCACACATCAAAAGACGTTTCAAAGCGGCACGAAGATTTCCCCAAACGTGGATTGAAATTTCCCTTGACTATAACTGCTGCTGCACATTCTCTGTTGACAATGCGTGGGGGCGATTCTGGGTTGTTTTGACCTGCTCAGACAGTTGCCTTCGTTTGATGTGCAGAGTCGAGCCGACATTACAACTGATGTACCGGATTTCTATAAGCACCTTGTCGAGATGATCTGTGCTGACGTACTGTGCCCTTCTCTTCGTTGCAGGCTACGATTGGACGCTGGTACCACTGCCGTCTAGATCTGCCGTGGACGCCAAACAGAAGCCCCATGTGAAGAGACCCATGAACGCCTTCATGGTTTGGGCCCAGGCAGCCAGGCGAAAGTTAGCCGATCAATATCCCCACTTACACAATGCCGAATTGAGCAAGACCCTTGGCAAGTTATGGCGCATGCTGAATGAAGACGAGAAGAAGCCGTTCGTTGAGGAGGCGGAGAGGCTGAGACTGAAACACAAGAAGGAATACCCCGACTACAAGTATCAACCACGTCGGAAGAAGAACGCCAAGGGCATGCCGAGCGATGGAAGCGAGCCACCCCCAGAGATCACTGCCTCTGACCTGCTCAAAGTCATTCAAGGAGAGACAGCGACCAGGGCAAGGCAGGTAGCCGCGTCGGTTAATAGCAACGCGGAGATCACCGGAGGCAACGATGCCGCTACGAGAACGCCAAGTCCAGCAACAGGAAGTGAAGGCGAAAGCGAAGTCATCAGCCCGTACCGTAGCCCCGCCCAGGCGATTGGAAGTAAGTCACCTGTGGCACTACTAGACTCAGTGTCACCTTCGGCTGGCGACTTTGTGTCATCATCATCGCGTACAAGTGAACAAGGAGTCGACGATGAGGGGTGCTGTGAAGTCAACCGGCCAGTTGTCAAGCGCGAGGCTTTGACGAGCACATCACAAGTCGGTGACAGCGGGGTCGGGGATCTCTCGGACGATCTCGCCCCAATTAAAGAACTGGATTTCGTTGAACTTGACAGATATCTACCCGTCGTGACGGCATCGGAGAGCTGTCGTCTTGCTCGATCACTTAGTGCTCATACAGTGCAAAAGGACACCTGGCCGACAATGGATGACAAGGGAAATGCCAAATCGCAACTCGAACAGCAACAGCACGCCCCTTGCGCATCCGATGCAATGTCACTACGAATTAGCAACAACAACAACAACAACAACAATTACTGCTTTGATGGTAGCAATAAATGCCATGTTTCAGCGCCACCGCCAAGTAATATCGATTACAGTCCAGGATACGTTAGCAAGACAAAGTTTCCCTTCGATCCTACTCTCGCTGCGCGGACGTCTGGTCTGTCGACATCCTCAGGAGTGAGGGGCACTGATTCATTTTCACCTGGTTCCACCTACAAGCAGTCATCCCCTCGCTACTCTCCGTACACCCTTCCGCATCCCATGCAGGGGGTAGTACCAGCGTCAGTACCTCTCGATATGACTGCATCGTCAGACATGATGACAGGTCACAGGGGTGCATCAAATAGACTGATGCAACAGAGGCAACACACGCAACTCCAGCCACAACAACAATATCACCAAGGACAACAACAACAACAACAACAGCATCATGACAAACAACATTATTCACCACTCGATGTCATGCAATCTCCTTCGTCGCTGAACGATTCGTATTTCTTCGCATCTTCTTGGCCCCAGACACGATACATGGGTCAACAGCCCCCTGTTCCAAGGTACACCCCTCAGGACAACTTTTCGGTGTTAACTGCTTCTAACCAGCAACAAACTGTCCCTCTACCGATGACTACCTCTTGGCTTCCACCTGGCTATCACACAAATCAACCCTACATTCCTATGTAAAACACTTCACAAAATGCTAACAGATTTATAGCGTTGTTTTTGGATGCATGTTTTTGTGATTTAAGAAAATTATCTTGTAGATATTTATCAAATATATTTGGCAACCAGTTGAATTTGTCTTTAAACTAATTAGAGTTTTTTGCATGTATTTGATGCGATTTAAAGCTGACTAGCACGACTGCAATTGAATCCAATCACGACCATGGTAAACACTACAAGGTTCAGTTCCTAGTCGCCTCATTGCATTGTGTCTCTTGTAAAGTAGATCGTTGTTCAAGCTTAAAATCCTATTTGATATGACCGTTATGTTGTCTAAATCATGTGGTCTGAGTTGCGGCTGGTGCTTGTACTGAAGATTAACCAGCCAGGGCTCGTGAGTAGATAGGTCACGTTTCTCTTTGCATCTCTTCACATTTCAAAACTGATAGTTGTTTGAGTAAAGCATGCGCTCCTGGGGCTTTATTCATGGACCGGGACTAAAAGCGTAGTCCAAGACTAAACGTCTATTCTGGATTAAATTGCAAATATCTGTATATGGGACTTGAGATTTAGACCCAGCCCATGAATAAGGCCCCGGTGTTCCATAGAGAATACAACATGAGTAATGATATAATATTGCACTAATTCAGCTGACTAGTTCTAGTCTATGATATACAATTAGTTAACTACCAGCATTAAACAATGCACATGAATCATGGTTAAACGGAGCAAATTGTTGTCACTCAGAAGGGCTGGGTTTCGATTGACTGCCTTCATCCATGATCTATGTGATATAAGGAAGCGCCTAACCGATTAGCCAGAATCTACTGACGACTTGCCTAGGAGATTACAACACCGTCAACGCGTGCACCTGATTCAAAGCAAGCGGTTTCTATTTAGGACAACACAACCAATTAGAAATTACAATGCACGCAAATGAGCTTAGAGTAGATTTAATTCAAAGTGATAAACCGTGGATAAACAGCCAAGGAGGATTTTTTTCCGCCGGCTAGAAATCTGTAGGATTGCCAACCCAAATGGCTGATTGCATTAACTTATGAATACGCTAATAACAATCAAGTTTTTTAAACAAGGCGATGTCGATATAGAGCCGGCACCATGTCGTATTCTAAAACAGGCGTTAGAAAAACAGATGCCTCACAACGCAAATTACAGCCCGTTGTAGCTTACTGATTGATTGCGAAAACCTTTCGCAGAGGTCGAAATAGACGGATAATCAGGATAGTCTGCTTTCTAATAACGGTGTTGATGACGAAGATATTTTTATATTTTAAAATCTTTTATGTCTGGGATGTTATCACGAGTTTTAAACTTGACTCGATCGAGTCACATGATAATTCACTACAGACAACTTCATTGATGAATAATCTCGATGATAACAGTATAATATTTATAACATGACCCTGAGGAAAGGAAGCTGTGATGATATTTACATTTTTTTCGAAAGCAACATAGCATTATAACGACATTTCAAGTATTGTGAATCCACAATGGAATAAAATCGAAGTGATATTCTGCCTAACAAATTTAAATGCTAAAACTACAATATTACCTAAAATAAATTAACCTGTGATATTTACAAATCAAAAATTTCTTGCAAACTTTTCCCAGCACTGAGGGTTCCAAGCTGTGATTAAACTTTCTTCATTTTATGACGTATCTTGGAAATATTTCAACAGGCAGACCTTACAACGGCTTCAAGACTGTGGGCGAAGCATTTCTTTGCTGTCTTTACGAAGACAGAGGCGGTAGATTGGTCCCCTTTCTTATATTATCGCTTTGTTTGAACTCTAAAATGCCAATATAAATACGTCAAAAGCGCCATCAAAGTTTTGACATTGCTGCCTATATATTCTGTGCCCCTCCTTCGATTAACGAAATATTGTCTATGATAAATTGATTTAACGTCAACATATCGCCTTATCGTGAGTTTTATGTGAGATTGCAACGATGTCAGCGACTTGTAGCTTGGCAAACAGGCCATCTACTTTGTTGATTATATTTCCGTTCTGATATTGCTCCTGAATGATTTCCAAAGTGAGTTGCGTACAATGTTGAAGTTTTGACGCAAGCAAAGAACATTCGACAGAAAATAGATTAAGTTCCCTCATGGAAATGTTTTGTTGTAGTAATGAAATAATAAACTGCAGGGGTTGTATACTCTGAAACTTGTAAAAGTGAAATGTAGCCACGACGATATTTAGTGAGAAATGCAATTTCTGATTTTCTGAAGCCAATCAAAGTAGCTTTCTAAACAGGCCAAGCCCAGATCATGTCACATATGCGGTTAAGTTCTAGCTGAACGTATATAATGCGACCGGTAGTCCCGTGCGACTCTTTATTCGATCTTCAGGCACGCCTTTGACCATAGCGCTTTCTCTTTCATAATATTCCTTTTGTGTTGACTTATTGAAATCACAGAAGCCATGATTGGAGCGTCTGCAGCTGGAGGCTCACAAAATGCTATCTGCGGAATGGATATCCGTCTTAGATTTCAGTTTCGAGATCTTCTTAAAAACCTTTGCAATCTTACAAAAGCCGAACTACAGAAGTTGAGTGCTAGCATATCAAATTGCTGATAGAAAAATCTTAAATATTGTATTAGAAATCGTGTTCGCCTTTCAGAATTTCAAAATTTTCTGAAATTCTACTTTCCTTCCACATTTTGCGATCTCTTTCACGAATAAAAGACATCGACCCAACTCACACTTTAATTATTTAAGCAAATAAAACAATGCAATATTACACCACCTTTGTTGTATCTATATACGCCTGCATGTGACATTGCAGAAATCAGTCGGCATCTGGAGATCCATTTATTGCCTGAGTCGACAAGTGTAGTTGCGTGAAGATTACAGGGTCAATGTTTCCTGCGGGCAGCCTCAAAGGACGCTCAAGCCAGATTGTTATCACCTCCATTTCTTATCAAGGGCTCGATCTGAAGTCTTTATCAGCTAAATTGCTGTTCTGCATGATCTACGGAAGGCTAAGTGACACTGTAGCCATGAAGAAGGTCCTTGGTCAGCAAGTTGCCGTTCAAACAAGGGACAATGTTCGAATAAAGACAGGTTAATAAATGCAACAGCCTACATATCATAATTGAGGGCTTAAAGAATAAATGAAGTTCCCAAATCTACCTCTGCACGCATTCTTGTTCACACTTTAGCTGGAGGGGAGCCGTAAACTGCAGAGGTCGAAATGACAAGCTTCATACTGCTGGAAATATACTACATGGCTTTGCTGGTCCCACGACCTTGAGAGCAAGCAGAGTCCAGACATGGAAAACATAATTTTGTTCCTTATTTTCAATGTTCTGTATGTCATAAGAAAGAGCACAGAACGGGCGGATAGGGTGGCTGGCAGGGAGACGTACAGACAGGAAAGAAAGGGATTACAAGATATCAAATAGATCAAATCGATGACATGACTTACTCATGCTTGCCATTGGTCTGTACCAATTCGGGGACCCCGCGGGGCGAAAGAAGGTTTGCAAAGGGGATCAGATGTTGTAGAACCCCTTCCCCCTCAGGTTGGTCGAGTGTCAAGCGTCTCCTGTCAGTCCCAGCCCCTGTATTTGAAAGCAGGCAGGGTGAACTGGATGACACAATAACCCATCAATCCATCTTCAATCTCACGCCTGACCCTGGCCAAGTAAACACAGAAAGATCAGCGATGAGAGCAAGAAGGAAATAACAACAACAACAACAACAACAACAACAACAACAACAACAACAACAACCGCACCAATACTGAATATAAGGAAAGAAGGGATCACCGACACTTCATCCAAGAGTCTCCCATAGTATCGATAAGCAGTTTTGATTTTCCATGGCTGGTTACTTGATTCTGGAAATTTCTCAAGATGGATGACAACCGCTGAGGACTATCGAAACTCAGTGCTAACTCTTAGCTATTCGCTTCTTTTGAATATAGTCTGACTAAACAGCAAACTGAGCAATGTAAGCAAAGTTTTGCAAACTGACCAAATCTCAATTGCATTTTGGGATTTATTCTAGTTGATAACACAAGAAAATATTATTGTTTGAAGCGCATTCGACCGTACTCTTATGATCTATGACGGTCAATTTCAAAGATTGTTCTTGGCTGTCAAAATTGTCGATTTCATCTAAAAAACACGGGACTGTAATAGCATAATTTCCAAAATGCATCAGGACTTCAATTGGCCAATTGATTTTATTCTGAACAGATTGAACTAGCTGTTTCTCTAAATACAACACGCACGAGTGAAAGTTAAGAGGCAAACTGTATGCAACTGTACGTACTATATACACATTTCAAAATTTTTTAAAATTCGAGCATAAATATGATACACCTAAGACGAATTTTGTTTACCACGAGTCCAAACCGACCGTGGCAAACGTTCATTTGCATTCCGTGGTACTGTTTTGTTGAATAAATATATAGAATTCGTGTACCAAACTCGAAAATTTGTTTTAGAAACCATGTAAAAGGAAAAGTCAATAGAAATAAAATCATGCCTAATTGTGTCAGACATCAAGAAATACCTGCCTGAATTGAAACGTTTATAGATGTAATGTAATTCATTATAGCCACATATTGTATTAAGTTATTTATAGGTCTTAAATATACTGAGTGATGTCTATAGTATTTATCTATCATTAAAATATTTGACATACAGACGGTACATGATTTCAAATCATTCAATGGATCATGTACTGTGAAAATAAAGTACACTGATTGTCTCCAAAACCATTTTCTCATTGACATGTGACTTACGATAGACAGCAAAAGTAATTTTACGTTGACAAAATGAAATAAATTACGTTATTAACCATATCGGCTCCGTATCTACTACACCGTAAATTCATTTGCTTTCAAATAATATAATTATATTAAGCTTTGAAATAGAATCCATCTATACTGCAGCCTAGCTTCATCTTGATTTCAATTTATAAAACAATATACAGTAAGCTTTCCATAGGTGAGCAGTTTCGATAGGTTTTCGTTGAACTATTGTAGCGGTGGCTATGATAGAGGTACGGTTATAGTTACAGCCGGAAAGATATCGAAATGAATTCGTATTTTATTCAGATAAGATGAATTTCAGATA